>CM065813.1:121141500-121304000 GCA_033398695.1 Orobanche coerulescens | reverse complement strand
CTTGAAATAATTTATTTTGTTTGAGTTACTAAAAAGAAAAAGAAAATATTTACCTTTGAAAAATCGGAGAAAATAAAATCTCGTGGCCATGCAATAAATCCACCTAAAGCTTCCCCCACGACTCTCACCTCATCAGTCGCCACAGGGACTTTAACGCTGGCATCTACGGCATCCTCAACCACTACCTTAACCAAATGAGCTGGTAAAGGAGCACAATGTAGGGTCAAATCGCCCTGAATAACCCTACCGATAGCAACTAGACGGAGAGGATGCTCGTCCACATAAAATCCAACTCGATGAGTGTCTCCAGTCACAGGCCTCTCTCCGGAAGGGCCAGAAATAGCATTAGGACAACTCCCCTTCGTGCTAACATGAGTAACCTCATCCGGTGTATGAATATCAACAGGCTGCTGGGAACTAGCACCCATTGTCTGGCCGAACTCTTTCATCAAAGTCTCTGTGACATCAAGGGTGATCTGTTTCCTTAGCTGCTCCAACACATCTTTACTTACGGAAGACGTCGGTCCACATGATCGTCAAAAGTAATCGCGAATACCCACACCAAAACCAATGCCACGAACACGACTGAGTCTTTGGGGTCTCCCAATGGCGGCCTTGATATATCTGTCGTCCCTCAGGAATGAAGGTACTTTGTGTATACTGCTTCTCCAAATCATCCTACAAAAATTTAATTTGGCACCATATTACAAAATTTTGAAATATGCAAACAACTGATACAAGTTGATGAAGGAGAAAAAACAATACAAGAATGTAGATAAAAATAATTGGGTAAAAAATTGTTATTTACATTTAATAAAGCAAATAATTTACCTCAAATTTTTAATGTTTGCTAACACTTAGCAACAAAAAAGTGGAGCTTTTTATTTTTTTATAAGAAAAAATAATTCTTAAAAAAGAACTTACAATCCTCTCGACAATCTCCCGTGCAGCATCGGATGACGTACCCTCCCGTCTTTTTTTATGACCAAGCTTCCACCTTTGATGACGCGTAGGTGGAGATGGGGGATCAATAACAATATCTTCTTCAGATTTAGATACTTCTCGACGCTCCTTCATCTTCCTCTCCATCTCCCGTATATCCACCAACCCGTACCCTCCTCGAGCCATATAATGCGGAATGTTCATTTTTACTAATTCTTGTTTCTTACTTCTTTGTTCCTGATTCAAGTATCAAATAATCCATAAACAATTTTATATATATTTTCAAATTCAAAACATTTTTTTCATATTTTATGTTCTTAATTAGAAATCGTTTTATTTGATTCTTGTAAAATTATTCAGATTATTGTACAATCCTTTTATGAATATTGTAATATATATATATATATATATAAATATTTTCAAATTTAAAACATTTTTTATTTCAGATTTTATGTTATTAATTAGAAATTATTTTATTTGATTGTGCATTCATTATTTTCAGCATTGAACTTTAAAAAAAAAACTTAAAATATTTTTTATTTCGGATTTTATGTTATTAATTAGAAATTATATTATTTGATTGTGCGTTCGTTATTTTCAGCATTGAACTTTTAAAATAAACTTAAAACATTTTTTTATTTCAGATTTTACGATATTAGTTAGAAATTATTTTATTTGATTGTGCGTTCATTATTTTCAGCATTGAACTTTAAAAAAAACTTAAAATATTTTTTTATTTCAAATTTTATGTTATTAATTAGAAATTATTTTATTTGATTATGTGTTCATTATTTTCAGCATTGAACTTTAAAAAAAGAAACTTAAAACATTTTTTTATTTCAGATTTTATGTTATTAATTAGAAATTATTTTATTTGATTGTGCGTTCATTATTTTCAGCATTGAACTTTGAAAAAAAACTTAAAACATTTTTTTTTGGTTTTACCTCCCAAGCGGAGTCTTCACGAATCTTTTTGAAATCTCTCAAGTCCTCCTCGGAGATACCATACTTGTCACAATGAGATTTTTCTTTGCTTGGACCATATATGTACTCACCGGTCAAATCAGACTTAAATTGCCTCCATTTTACGCCAATTGACAGTAAACACGTCTTCTGAAAATGACCAAGATTGCTAATCTGGCTAACATCAAAATTGGCCTACATATTAACAATTAAAACTAGAGTTAGCCACACACACACACACACACACACACACACAGAGCATAAAAACACACACACACACATAAAGTACACAAACACATACACACACAGCACGAAAACACACACACACTGCCACACACACACAAAAACACACACACAGCATACAAACAAACACACACACACACAACACAAAAACACACACACACACACTGCCACACACAGCACAAAAACACACACACTGCCACACACACAAAAAACACACACACAGCATACAAACAAACACACACACACACACACACAGCATAAACACACACACAACATAGACATACACACACACAGCATAAAAACACACACACACACACAGCACAAAAAAACACACACACACACACTGCCACACACAAAAAGAAAACACACAGCAAATAAACACACACACACACACACACTGCCACACGCACAAAAACACACACACAACACAAAAACACAAACACACACACATTGCCACACACACAAAAAAAAGCACACACGGCATACAAACAAACACACACAGCATAAACACACACACACACAGAGTACACAAACACACACACACAGCACAAAAACACACACGCACACACTGCCACATACATAAAAAAAACACACAGCATACAAACAAACACACACACTGCCACACACACAAAAACACACACACACAGCACAAAAACACACACACACTGCCACACATACAAAAACACACACACACACACACAACATACAAACAAACACATACACACTGCCACACACACAAAAAAACACACACACAACATACAAATAAACACACACACACACACACACAGCATAAAAACACACAAACACACACACAGCACAAACACACACACACACACACAAAAAAAAAAAAAACACACACACACAGCATACAACAAACACACACACACACTGCCACACACACACAAACACACACACACACACACACACACACAGACACACACACACACACACACACACACACACAAACACACAAACACACACACACACAGCACAAAAAAACACACACAGTACACACACAATTCTTAATACAAAAAGAGAGTCATGTACTAATATATCGTGCCGCAACATTTCTTTATCTGGCTTGTCAGGTACTTGATTCCAACTCTTGTACAGTATCGAGACATGATCTTTGGCAAGTTTTTCCAAGTACGTACTTAACTTCAATTTGTGTTCGTATTTGATCTTTCCCCGTACTGGATCTGTAACACCCCCAGATTTAACCGGGAATATTACAGCGCCGTGGGCCCCGAGATGGAACCCACAAGGGTGAAGGATATTTTTGCAAACATTTACAAATGCCCAAGAGGCCAACGACAGTACTATCTTTAAAACATTTAAAGACTTTATAAAACTCATTTACCAAAACCGTTGTACAATCTCATTTGAAACCACAAGGCCCAAAATGCCAAAACTCAACAGTTTAAAAACATACGTTAAGCTATCGCTTACACGTACCGACAGAACAAATTTAGAAAACGATTGCCAAAGTAACCTGAGTTACTAGATATCAAAAACTCATTTAAAATACTCACGCAGCGGAAAGGACAACCAGAAAAAATTAATCTAGCAGCGGAAATACAATAACTGATCAGGAACTCAGTTCACAAAAACATGCCCTAGCCAGTATCCTCGGGGAAGCTCATCTCTTTACGACTGCTACAAGCTCGACATTCAAATCCTAAAAAATAAAGCCCACGACGGGGTCAGCCATAATATCCAACAATGATAACCGTCACATCACATTAATAATTACATACCAATGAGAATAGAAAAACAAGAATACGACCAATGTAATCTTATCGTCATAATTCTACCAAAATTCACATCCCGTACTGTATCTCACACGATACCCCAAAATTCTCAAAACATCATCATAACTCACTGTTACGAAAATCCACTAACTCTATCCAACCCAAATCCGTTAGGTGACATCATCAAGTCTCAACACAAAAACCGATTGTCCATCAAAGACAAATACCAAGGGAAATACGAAACATACCTCGAGATGCATAATACCACGACAATCATATCAGTCTAATCCCAGATCAGATCAATGCACCATACGGGCAAGGTCCTAACACAAGACCTACACATGCATACTCATATGACAACAACAATATGATCACAACAATAACAATGATGTATACTCAATGGAAATCCGACGATCCAGCACCCTCAGCATAGATCCCCTTGATGATCCTATCAGATCATCATAAGGTGGATAACCAACAATACACATCTGAACAACAACACATGATAAAATCAATGATGCGAATTCACAAGATTCCATCAACACAATACTGGTAATCCAACGATCCAGCACCTTCAGCATAGATCCCCATGATGATCCCGTCGAACCAACGCATGGTGGAAAAGCTGTCCAACGATCCAGCGCCCTCAGCGTAGATCCCCATGATGATCCCGTCGAACCAACGCATGGTGGACATCCGATCCGGCGCCCTCAGCATAGATCCTCATGATCCCTTCAGATCATTTACAACATAACAATGCAATTATGCATACACATATGCAAATCAATATGTTCATCAACATGAACAACATATGAATCAAAACATGAACGACACTACGATGAAACAACTAGGACGACTTCATGTTCAGCAACATGAATGACAACCTGCATGATCAAAATCATTAACACTAAACCGAATCAAACTAAGATACTTGTCCCGAGTCCTTTAGGAGCAATCTCGATGTCAAATCATCACCGGCAATTATCCTCAATGCTCGGCGATCCAAACGTACAATGAACTATAGATACTCATATCCTCGTCTTTACCATAATGTAACCTCGATACCCGAACATACCAATAACTGAGATAAAGCATATACATTATGATTTACCTCCCAGAATCAGAAGAACGATATGCGATCCGAATACCCAGAGTTCACAATAATAATCATCGCTATATGCATTATAAACGAAATGAAACTGAAACCATTCATTAAATATTATAACTGAGCACGTAATAACTTGCCTCAATACCGATACCACGAAGATTCTACCGAACACATTGCCTTTGTCTATGAGATCCTCAGCCCCGATCAAAAGCAACACAATGGACATACTCGAACACGACCGCAACATCCGGTTATAATCACCGATCAATAATCTCAACCTATCGAAGTAATCAAATAACACATATCCGATAACAATCAACAACCGACAAAACTAACCAATCGAACTCAACGGTTCAACAAAACCTCGAATAAACGCAGTCAGAACAAACCAAATCAAAACATCACGAATTCATAATCACAACATAAAAATACTGCACTGTCTGCCTACTTAGCGCACGTTAAACGCATAACGTAGCGTGCGCTAAGTTGCTCCCGTTAGCGTGCGCTAGCCAGTAAGCTTAGCGTGCACTAATGCTGTACAGTGGCATGCATTCCAAGCATCGACTTACATCTTACGACTACGAATCCGAATGAAGGGAGACATAAATCTCCATATCTCTTGAAGATAAACGACCCCATAATTATCACAATGATCATATCAATGTCCATATATCAATAACAACATCAACAATCAAACCGACTCGATAACAAGGATCATATCATACTCAATCTGGAATTCAACCTAGTATCATGATTCATCTCATCTAAATCGACCAATATAATTACCAAGATTCAGAAAGCCATCTTAGATCGGGTTAAATGAATCAACATCCTTATAGTATGAAGAATCTTAACTAACATCCGAAACTCTTATCAAAATTCCATTGAATCTCATATAACATCATCATCTGATTATCCAACATGCTCCTCACATGTAATCATCTAAGAAAAATGAACCACCATCAAAGGGATACGAAAATTACCTGGATTGGATGAACCAAGAATAAGAACGTTTGACTCCATTCCAAGAATCATGAATTACTTGAAGAACAAGGCTTGAATCCATGCTCTCCAACTTAATCTTGTTAAAGATCATCATCTCACCGTGTTTGGGAACCTCAAGAACATCCCAAATCTCTCTCTATCGACTGAAGGAGAAAAAATGGACTAAATGCATCTCAAAACCCGTTTGTCCCCTTATATAGAATACATTACTAGCGTGCGGTAACGTCTCAAGTTTAGCATGCGCAACAACCTTAGCGTGCACTAACTGACTTTGTTAGCATGCGCTATCGGGGTCCAGAGGCCACTGTCTTGCTTTGTACATGTGCTTGCATACGTAATGCCCATGCATTAGCGTACGTAACTTACACTGTCTAGCGTACGCAAGTCCTTTGCCCTTAGTGTGCGTTATCCGAAGTTGACTTACTACAGTATTCACCTACCACTCGTGCCCCCACATGCCGAAAGCATCCGCAAATTCTGGGATTCCTCTGACCGATCTGGAATTAGCGTGCGCTAACCGTACGGTTTAGCGTGCGCTAGCCCTACATGACAAACACCACTGACCTTATCTGGACACTCGTTACAAGTGGCCGGGTCCACTTACCGAAAGCCAAGATTCCCTCTGATCTGTTCTAAACTAGCGTATGCTATCTTTTACCATTAGCGTGCGCTAAACCGGCACGATAGCGTGCGCTAGGAATGCATATTAGCGTGCGCTAATAATTCTACACTTAGCCGTTTCCTGCAATTTCTGTCCAACGTCTCGACATACAAAAAATGAACATACGACACACTGAACACAAATACTGAATCCAATAATATTATCATATGATATACCCAATATCAAAAGTGCGATAACCTGATACACGACATTCTCAATTGTAATTGTCTACCAAATACGATAATTATACCAATACTGACATCTCAGTCCTTCATTATTTTATCCATACTGTACAGATTCCACGCTATACAACATAGCTCGGATAAAATAATATTAAACATCAGTAGTAGAAATTCCGTATATTACATTCTACACCACTTACAATAAGTTTCAGTCTCGAAACTTGCAAGCCGTCATAAAAACAAACAAACATACCGTTCAACCCAAAATATCCCAAAAGCATCACGACAATGATCAATCATCATCACTATAGAATAACCACAACAGCATACTTACCAATGCGCAAAGTCGACGATCTCCTGAGATACTAGCTAGTGACCTCATTGTAAAGTCTCAATACACTTTACAATCACAATTCCTTGAGTCTCAACAAAATATATCATCTTCGGATGAAACAATCTGCCCAAATCAAATTCTGTTTGCCTGATTACATAATCAGGTCTCAATTCAGATAGGACGAATAATATACAATACATCTGCGAAACAACTGCCCAAAACAACAATACGAATCCCGAAACGTTGACACAAAATCCGAACGCTCAGATGATCACCAACAATGATCAACAATCAACCGAATTTATCATCGACATGATAAATTCCAATATGACCAACCAGAGGTCAAAATACAATCGAGAATATTGTCAACATGATAAACTCCAATATGACCAACCAGAGGTCAAAACACAATCGAGAATATCATCAACGTGATAAACTCCAACACGATCAACACAGAACCACAGAAACAGATATATGAAAGAATAACATTCTCAAAATGACACACCAATCACATACAGTGTATCTCAATAAACATACCCGACTGGTGAGCATACCCCTCGGCGTACGAACAACCAATCACAACCCGTCGAACATATCCAAATTATACATGGAGTGGCAATGACCAATCAGTACTCAAGACAACCAGCATGAGGTCAACAACCCCAAATCTATACTTACAAAGAAATCATTTGAAAATCATTATGGTAAAATCGCGCTACTATCATACCAATGGAATCACATAGCACATATGTCCCGATTTCAGAAAATTCAAAGTTTCTAAAATTGCATCCTTTGCATGAATCTACAATACGCAGCATATTTCTCTCATCTGATAGATCAACCGATCATCCCTGGATAACCAAACTACCATGCTGAAATTCGAATCTATTTTCATCGTACCATACCGATGAAATATCCAGTCGAGAGTCTCGCTCAGAACTTCACCACGATATGCATTATGCACTAAATGCGTATGTACCTCAATCACATTTTCAAAACCAGTTTGAAATCATATACTCTTGTCTAGAAGACAAATTTTCGAAAGTTCTTTCAAAAAGTTCAAAACTCAAAATATAAATTCTGGCAAGACAACAAAATAAATTTTCGAAAAATTAAACTGGCTCGCTAATGCCAAGTATTCGATACTAGTGTTCTTCGAATCCATGCGATTTTGAAGTTTTAAAAATGAAAACTATGCAAATGATTGACCACATCCATACTTCTGTATACCAATTCGGTTCGTCACCAATTCTACTGACATTCCATCGAAAAACCACACGATAAAGTTCAACTATCTCACTGTATAGACTCCGACAAAAAACTCCTTTCTCGACATATGGCTCGTAACGACGACCATTAACCCATCTTGGATTATGCTATGACAAAACATTGAAACAACTCAACACAGTGAAACACTTTCCGAGAAGTTTCATTTGATCGAGTAAATCAAAACCGCGAAAGATAGAAACGAAACAGATAAAAGATTGATAAAGTATTTTACAAATCACGGGAGTTTTAGAAAACAGAAAAGCTTTCTTTTCAAACATTAGGGTCTCAGCCCGTATCTTGTTCCGCATTACAAGAAGTTTAAAAAGTAGAAAACTCTTTTCGGACTCCAAGTCCTTAGCTACAAAACTATTTCAAAATCGATTGGGTCTTTGCCCAAAAATCATTTTCCGTAAAACATCCGTAAAACATTCATTTTGAAAGGTATCATTTTCAAATGCGCAAAGACAGTTCATATATCACAAAATGAACTAACATGACTACATGTTCTTCTCAACAATCCACAGTCCTTCTCCCGAATACACAATTCCGTTCCAAAACTTAACCGACATATTGATTTCCAAAATCATAGTTTCCCAAATCATCAATCCTGTCCCAATTCTGTCATCTCATTCTGTAACGCATAATATGTTTCTGAATCTCAAAACGTATCAACTTAGAACGGCAATAAATCTCAATGAAATCCAAAATCCAAATACTTACAGATCGTGAAGTCGATGATTCCCCGTGATACTGGCACAAGTCTCGACTCTAGAAAATACTCGACACGGATATTTTCAAAACATACGTTTTGCAAACTCAGTTCAACTCAAGGACACAATACATCTCATTCCAGATAATCACGTTAACACCATTTGGAAAAGTTTAAAACAACCCCAGTAGCACACTGGTAAATCACATAACGCACAAGCCCGAGTGAACAACAAAAACTCAAGGCTCTAGAATTAGTAAATCGACAACTCGACTGACGCGACAAAACACGACCCAACTCGACCCAAATGCCTAGGTTTTCTCAACCTAAGCTCCGATACCATATTATGTAACACCCCCAGATTTAACCGGGAATATTACAGCGTCGTAGGCCCCGAGATGGAACACACAAGGCTGAAGGATATTTTCGCAAACATTTACAAATGCCCTGTAACACCCCAAACTAGGCGGATATTACAGTGCTGTGGACCCCCGACTAGGACCCACCAGGCGAATGAAAACTGATGAATTAAATAATATAATTGTAGTACCGAACCACATTATATTACCAAATACTCCGATGAGGAGCTTAAGTACAATACACCTGGACAATACAATATACTAGTATATTTTATATGAAGATAAAATACACCACCCTGAATAAATAAACATCTCAAACGGAATTTGCAGCGGAAATACAAATGACGGAAATGACTGACATGACTGAAACGACTGAAATAATCGGAATGACTGGGGCACCCTACTAGTATCACTGGGACTCCTCGCCGTCAACATGCTCCTCCCGTGCCTTTGCCTTGCCGTGACCTGAAAACAAAATCCCCCACACAATCATGATATATCTGAAGTTATGAAATATCCTTAGTTATGAATTACGCTGAAGAGGAGTATCATAGTATGCCCGTAATGTTCTGTGCAAGTGTACAAGACGAATGACCGGACACACCCGTCCTTGTACCTAATTAGTCTCACGGTGGTAAGCTTTACCGTGTGCACGGTCCAATGTATCGGTGAACCCAATACATGACCATCGTGTGCCCGACTAAAAATTCCACACAACCACACCCGGCCACGCAATATGAACCCAGAAGGTCATATGAACGAGAATGACCACAATGAATATCAATGAATAATAATTCGACAAGGCCAAGAATGACTCACCGAGATGAAAATAATAGTGACGTGATTGATAACTCAATGAAATGATTGGAACCATCGTTCCTCGTGAATGAAGTGTTTATTCGACAATTACAAGTCTCAATACGGTTAATACAATGATGAATGAGTATGATTATGAATGAACAACAACAAAAGGAATGAATATCCTTTTAACCGAGTAAGAATCAACTTACTCAACACCGGTGACAATTATCCTTCCACGAACAATGTCTTAATTGAGATATCGGTCGCTCGAACAACCTCTTGAAGATCCAAGCAGTTTGATCCGAAGAACACGTGTTAGATCGACTATCCGGGCTTCACGATCGAAAGGAGATGAAGAAATTCCAACACTCAAGTGATAGATGATGAAAATCCTCTCCCTCAAGCCTTCTCTCTCGGAACAAGGTGGATGAAATGAAAAAAATGGGTTGATCTCGCCCAAAAAATGCAATTATAGAGTTGACTGCACTGTGTGCCGTGGCCCGGCCGAAGTGTGCCGCGGCACAGGGCCAAAACTGCCCCCAGTGATTGGCACCGTGCCGCGGCCCGGACGAGTGTGCCGCGGCAGTGACTCGACAGTGTGCCGCGGCCCCGTCGGCATGTGCCTCGGCCCATGGTACAGACGGGTTGGCCGATAAGTTGCAACACGAGTGTGCCGCGGCAGTGACTCGGCAGTGTGTCGCGGCCCTGCCGGCATGTGCCGCGGCCCACGGTACAGGCTGCTCGGCCAAAAACTGGGAAATGTGTGTGCCGCGGCGCACACTCCTTGTGCCGCGGCCCACACCCCCCTTGGGTCCAGAAATGATGAAAAATGATCCGTGAAGAAAATAAAAGCAATAGGAATCAATATTTGGGAAACAATAACACAAAATGGAAGTACGGAAATGCCAAAACGGTGGTTCCAAGCCATGATTACAAGGATTCGCCAAAAAAAACACAATTCGAACAATGAGGAGATTAGAAATGACATGAACTCCAACGTCAACAACGACTAATGAATCAATTACCACGATCAAGATAATACTCTTGTCTCGATTCCCGAGTAAGGTTGAAACAATGAACAATATCGATACACAACTCGAAGTTATTCCGAACGGTGAACACGGATGAATGATTATAACGAGTGAAAAATTACTTAGTGACAATTACCGAATGAAATTACTGAATGATAATGACTGAATTACAACCGGATATTACATACACCCCCCTTTAAAAGAGTTTCGTCCCCGAAACTAAGGGTCAAACAACTCGGGATAACTCTCCCGCATACTATCCTCGGTTTCCCATGTAGCCTCTTCGACTCCGTGTCTAGACCACTGAATTTTAACCAAAGGAATCGCCTTATTCCTCAACTGTTTGATTCACCGCTCTAAAACTCGTATGGGACGCTCTTCATACGAGTGATCATCTGCAATCTCGATTTCATCGAACTGAAGTATGTGACTCGGGTCGGCAACATACTTCCGTAGCTGAGAGATGTGAAACACATTATGAATTCGGCTCAATGCCGGAGGTAAATCCAATCGATAAGCTAGCTCGCCTACTCGTTCCAAAATCTCAAACGGTCTAATAAATCTTGGACTCAACTTTCCCCGCTTTCTGAAACAGAAGATACCTCGACTCGGGGACACCTTGACCAGCACGTGGTCACCTGACTCGAACTCTAAAGGTCGGAGATGATTGTCTGCATAAGATTTCTGTCAACTCTGAGCGGTCAACAAACGACTCCTGATCAAAGCTACCTTCTCACGGGCGGCTATAAGCATATCAGTCTCGGTGCCGATTGACTCTGATAAGTCATCCCAACACAAAGGAGATCGATAATGACGACCGTACAAGGCCTCGTAAGGTGCCATCTTAATCGAAGTATGCCAACTATTATTATACGTGAACTCGATCAATGGTAGTTGGGCTTCCCAATCGTCTTTCCAATCGAGGACACATGCCCTCAACATGTCCTCTAATGTCTGAATAGTCCTCTCTGATTGCCCATCGGACTGAGGATGAAAGGAGGTACTGAGATTAAGCTGAGTTCCCATGGCACGATGAACTGATTTCCAAAAATGAGACACAAACCGTCTGTCACGATCGGAAACAATACTTTTAGGAGTACCGTGCAGTCTCACTATCTCTATGATGAATAACTGGGCAAGTCTCTCGGGACCCCAAGTATCCTTAATATCGAGAAAGTGAGCTGACTTAGTTAAGCGGTCCACAATCACCCAGATCGTATTCATGCCATGACAACTCGTCGGCAAAATCATGATGAAATCCATAGAAATGTCTTCCCACTTCCATTCTGGAATAAGGAGAGGTTTCAGCATACCCGCCGGTCGCTGATGTTCAATCTTGACTTGTTGATAGGTTAAGCATCTCGAAACAAATTCTGCGACTTCTCGCTTCATATTACTCCACCAGTAATTTGTTTCAAGTCCTTGCACATCTTGCTAGACCCTGGATGAACAGAATAAGGGGTAGCATGAGCTTCTCTCAAAATCTAATTTTTCAACTCGTTATTCACCGGTACGCACAACCGATTCTTAAATCTCAAAAGTCCATCCTCATGGAACACGAATCCAGGGGCTTTCCCCTGAGCCACATCCTCACGGATGTGCAACAATGATGGGTCCGAACCCTGATTCTCTCTGATTGCCTCCTCAAGTGGCGATGAAATCTCTAACATGCAAAGTTGCCCTTGAACTCGCTGAAGCCAGACCTCGATCTCGGGTCTAAGGAATTCCTATTGAAGTTCTTTCTGAACTGTTAAACGAGCAAGCATTTGCTCCTGAACGGACTTACGACTCAAAGCGTCGGCGACAATGTTCACCTTCCTCGGGTGGTAAAGGATCTCGATATCATAATCTTTGATTAATTCCAACCACCGTCTCTGTCGCATATTTAACTCTTTCTGAGTAAATATATACTTCAAACTCTTGTGATCGGTGAAAATCTGACAGGTGATGCCATAAAGGTAATGACGCCAAATCTTCAACGCGAAAACCACAGCTGCTAACTCCAGGTCGTGGGTTGGATAATTAACCTCGTAAGGTCTCAATTGCCATGTAGCATAATCAATAACCTTCCCATTCTACATGAGTACACATCCGAGACCCTGCCCGGATGCATCACTATAAACCACAAATCCTTTCGTCCCTTGCGGCAAGGAAAGTACAGGTGCTGAAATTAACCGGCTCTTGAGTTCCTCAAAACTCCGCTGACACGCGTTGGACCACGTGTATTTCTTATCCTTTCGCAAAAGCTTCATCAAGGGCTGAGCGATTTTAGAAAATCCTTCCACAAACCGCCGATAATAACCGGCTAATCCGAAAAAGCTTCGGATTTCCTTAACATTCTTCGCAGGTAACCAATCTTGGATAGCCTCCGTCTTATGAGGATCAACACGCACTCCATCTGATGAAATTACATGCCCGAGAAAAGTCACTTCGGACACCCAGAACTCACATTTGGAAAAATTTCCATAAAGTTGCTCTCGTCTTAACACGTCGAGAACCTAACGAAGATGAACCTCGTGTTCCTCTCGGTTATGAGAATAAATCAAAATATCATCGATGAAGACAACCACAAACTGATCCAAAAGTCGATGAAAACCCGATTCATTAACTCCATGAATACCGCAGGTGCATTAGTCAATCCAAACGGCATAACCACAAACTCATAATGACCATAGCGTGTTCGAAATGCCGTCCTCGCGATATCCGACTCTCGAATCCGCAACTGATGATATCCAGATCTTAAGTCGATCTTGGAAAATACTGAAGCTCCCTGAAGTTGACCCAAAAGATCATCGATACGGGGTAAAGGATACTTATTCTTGATCGTCACCCGGTTCAATTCCCGGTAATCAATGCACAAGCGGAACGAACAATCCTTCTTCTTGACAAACAACACTGGTGCTCCCCACGGGGACGCACTCGGACGGACATAACCTTTCTCGAACAACTCCTCAAGTTGGTTCTTTAATTCCTGCATTTCGGTCGGGGCCATCCGGTACGGTGCCTTCGATATCGGGGACGTACCGGGCTCCAACTCAATCGTGAATTCCACATCTCTCTATGGGGGCAAACCAGGTAACTCGTCTGGAAATACGTCGGTATATTCTCTCACTACCGGAATATCCGCCAACATTATTGGTGATTTCTCGGTTTTAGTCATATAGCACCAATAACCAATACACCCCTGATTGAGTAATCTCACTGCTTTCATCAAATTAATAACTCTTCCAGAACAGTTGGGATTACCTCCCTGAAATACACATTCGACCCCATCGTCTGAAATGATAGTGACCATACGCTTACGGACACTAATGATGGCATCATGACGATCCATCCAATCAATACCCAAGATGACGTCGTCTCTCGGCAAATCTACTATGATTAGGTCCGCTGGCCATACACGACCATGAAGCTGAATCGGACAATTCTGAATCTCAGGATTACCGATAATTCATCTACCATCAGGTAGACCAATGACATAGGGCTCACAACTAGTAGCACTACCCAGACGTAATCTACTCAAACATGACTCGGAAATGAATGAATGCGATGCACCAGTATCAAAAAGGGTATACACAGGTTGAGATAGAATATCGAGTGTACCTGAGATAATCCGTGCCTCTGGATCGTCGGTCTTCTTCATCTCATAAATTCGGGGCTTGCTAGTGCCGGCATCGGACGCTCCCGTTTGATGGCTAAAGGCTCCACCTTTATTCGCTCCTGTCATCTTGAACGACGCCGACTGAGTGGCCTGATTTTGAATAGCTGACTGTTTCGGGGTCTGAGATGACGTCGGAGTAGGTTTGGAGTCCCTACGGCAAAAACGGGCCTTATGCCCAGCAATTCCACAGTTATGACACGTGATAGTCTGTCTCGGACACTTGGTGCTGAGATGACCAAGATCCCCACAGTTAAAACAGGTGATGGCCGAACTGGCTGCTCGTGACTAAGATTCCGCGGGTTTAGGCGTCACAGGAGGTCGCTCATAAAAAGTAGAGCCCACCCGAGGTTTCTTGAAAGTGGCCTGACTGCCGTCAGACTGATTACGGTTCTTGGACTTCTTTCTAGCAGAAGAAGGTTGTTGCTTAGCAATCTCCTTAGCGGTAAGTTCATAGGTAAGGGCTTTCTCAATGAATTCGGCCAACATGGTGCAATGATGATTAAGCAACTGAAGTCTCATCCGGGGTTTCAACCTCTTGCTGAAATACTTGATCTTATCCGCCTTGGAGTGAATGATAGATAAGGCGAACAGAAAAAGTTCCTGAAATTTCTCGGCAATGGCAAGAACATCCTCGTCTGCTGAGGGGTCGGGAGTGAGTAATTCTGACAGCTTGGCCTCTCTGAGTGGGGCCGGATAATACCTCTCCATCATGAGAGTCTTGAATTGATCCCAAGTACATGATCCGTCGGTGGGCTTCAACGATAACCACCAAGAATGAGCGCTCTTACCTAGGTAGTAAGCCGCAATTGAAACTTTCTGTCCTTCGAGACACTCTACCATCGCAAATAACTTCTCGAAATGTTCGAGCCAATGAACAATATCCGCCGGCTCAGATGAGCCTTCAAAAGTAGGTGGCCTTTGACGAGAGATGTCGCCGATGATACCGCTCACACTCCTCTCTTGCCTCTGAGGTGGCGGCGGAGGAGCCTGTTGATTTTTAGTAGCTGAGTTATGCATCGTCTCCATTAGTTGTGCCATCTGCGTCATTTGGGCCATCATTCCCTGCATAAAAGCGCGTGGGTCAACCCGAACACCTTCTGACTGAGTTGTGCCCCGGGTACAACTCCCCAATAGTGAATGATCACGTCCAGTGAATGAGTGGCACCATCGCTGCTCGATGAATTAGCATTATTTCTCGCGTTTGCACGTGTATTCACACGAGCTCTCGGGATTCGGCCCGCACCACATCCTCGTCCTCCTCGTCCTATTCTTGCTCTCTCCATACTGAAGTAGGAAAGTCACATGATAATTATATTTCCCGCATGAACATCACGTTATGATTATAACATGAGATGATGAAAATGAGCATACACGCTCTAACACTGTGATTACATGAATGATTAACTGGGGTGACATGATTATCTGATGAAATTATTGAAATGATTATCTTGAACAAGTTAACAAGATTAATGATCTGATCTTCCAGATCGACAACCGAGTAATGAAATGAATTGAGTGATTAATGAGTTAACATGACTGTCCTGGTCAAAATGAAAATGATGATTGAGGATTGTTAACTGATGAATTATGAATGAATGATTATTGCCAGAAATTATACCATGGCGTTAGAAATCTTACAGTTCTTGGTCTGATTGGCTCGGCATTTGCACAGGTCACACGTGACGCGAAAGTCCAATGATACTAGTCCGATGATGATGATTTCAAATGAGACATGACTCGGAAGGTAGTATTCAAAACCACGCTCCGATACCAACTCTGTAACACCCCAAACTAGGCGGATATTACAGTGCCGTGGACCCCCGACTGGGACCCACCAGGCGAATGAAAACTGATGAATTAAATAATATAATTGTAGTACCGAACCACATTATATTACCAAATACTCTGATGAGGAGCTTAAGTACAATACACCAGGACAATACAGAATACTAGTATATTTTATATGAAGATAAAATACATCACCCTGAATAAATAAACATCTCAAACGGAATTTGCAATGAAATACAAATGACGAAATAGTGACATGATCAAACGATCAAATAACCTAATGATCGGCCCCTACTAGTATCATTGGGACTCCTCGCCGTCAGCCTGCTCCTCCCATGCCTTTGCCTTGCCGTGACTTGAAAACAAAATCCCCCAACGGGGTCAGTTACACAGAATAACAATCCTCAAGGGTTGAAAACACACAATCATGATATATCTGAAGTTATGAAATATCCTTAGTTATGAATTACGCTGAAGAGTAGTATCATAGTATGCCCGTAATGTTCTGTGCAAGTGTACAAGACGAATGACCGGACACTCCCGTCCTTGTACCTAATTAGTCTCACGGAGGTAAGCGTTACCGTGTGCACGGTCCAATGTATCGGTGAACCCAATACATGACCATCGTGTGCCAGACTAAAAATTCCACACAACCACACCCGGCCACGCAATATGAACCCAGAAGGTCATATGAACGAGAATGACCACAATGAATATCAATGAATAATAATTCGACAAGGCCAAGAATGACTCACCTAGATGAAAATAATAGTGACGTGATTGATAACTCAATGAAATGATTGGAACCGTCGTTCCTCGTGAATGAAGTGTTTATTCAACAATTACAAGTCTCAATACGGTTAATACAATGATGAATGAGTATGATTATGAATGAACAACAACAAAAGGAATGAATATCCTTTTAACCGAGTAAGAATCAACTTACTCAACACCGGTGACAATTATCCTTCCACGAACAACGTCCAAATTGAGATATCAGTCGCTCGAACAACCTCTTGAAGATACAATCACTTTGATCCGAAGAACACGCGTTAGATCGACTATCCGGGCATCACGATCGAAAGGAGATGAAGAAATTCCAACACTCAAGTGATAGATGATGAAAATCCTCTCCCTCAAGCCTTCTCTCTCGGAACAAGGTGGATGAAATGAAAAAAATGGGTTGATCTCGCCCAAAAAATGCAATTATAGAGTTGACTGCACTGTGTGCCGCAGCCCGGCCGAAGTGTGCCACGGCACAGGGCCAAAACTGCCCCCAGTGATCGGCACCGTGCTGCGGCCCGGACGAGTGTGCCGCGGCAGTGACTCGACAATGTGCTGCGGCCCCGTCGGCATGTGCCGCGGACCATGGTACAGACGGGTTGGCTGATAAGTTGCAACACGAGTGTGCTGCGGCTCGGACGAGTGTGCCGCAGCAGTGACTCGGCAGTGTGCCGCGGCCCTGCCGGCATGTGCTGCGGCCCACGGTACAGGCTGCTCGGCCAAAAACTGGGAAATATGTGTGCCGCGGCGCACACTCCTTGTGTCGCGGCCCACACCCCCCTTGGGTCCATAAATGATGAAAAATGATCCGGGAAGAGAATAAAAGCAATAGGAATCAATATTTGGGAAACAATAACACGAAATGGAAGTACATAAACCCCAAAACGGTGGTTCTAAGCCATGATTACAAGGATTCGCCCAACAAAACACAATTCAAACAATAAGGTGATTAGAAATGACATGAACTCCAACGTCAACAACGACTAATGAATCAATTACCACAATCAAGATAATACTCTTGTCTCGATTCCCGAGTAAGGTTGAAACAATGAACAATATCGATACACAACTCGAAGTTATTCCGAACGGTGAACACGGATGAATGATTATAACGAGTGAAAAATTACATAGTG
Source organism: Orobanche coerulescens (assembly GCA_033398695.1). Lineage (NCBI taxonomy): Eukaryota > Viridiplantae > Streptophyta > Magnoliopsida > Lamiales > Orobanchaceae > Orobanche > Orobanche coerulescens. Next base: position 121,285,277 of record CM065813.1, on the reverse strand, counting down.
ACAATTACCGAATGAAATTACTGAATGATAATGACTGAATTACAACCGGGTATTACATGCCCAAGAGGCCAACGACGGTACTATCGTTAAAACATTTGAAGACTTTATAAAACTCGTTTACCAAAACCGTCGTAGAATCTCATTTGAAACCACAAGGCCCAAAATGCCAAAACTCAATAGTTTAAAAACATACGTTAAGATATCGCTTACACGTACCGACAGAACAAATTTAGAAAACGATTGCCAAAGTAACTTGAGTTACTAGATATCAAAAAGTCATTTAAAATACTCACGCAGCGGAAAGGACAACCAAATAAAATTACTCTAGCAGCGGAAATACAATAACTGATCAGGAACTCAGTTCACAAAAACATGCCCTAGCCAGTATCCTCAGGGAAGCTCATCTCTTTACGACCGCTACAAGCTCGATATCCAAATACTAAAAATAAAGTCCACGACGGGGTCAGCCATAATATCCAACAATGATAACCGTCACATCACATTAATAATTACATACCAATGAGAATACAAAAACAAGAATACAACAAATGTAATCTTATCGTCATAATTCTACCAAAATTCACATCCCGTACTGTGTCTCACACGATACCCCAAAATTCTCAAAACATCATCATAACTCACTGTTACAAAAATCCACTAACTCTATCCAACCCAAATCCGTCAGGTGACATAATCAAGTCTCAACACAAAAACCGATTGTCCATCAAAGACAAATACCAAGGGAAATACGGAACATACCTCGAGATGCATAATACCACGACAATCATATCAGTCTAATCCCAGATCAGATCAATGCAACATACGGGCACGGTCCTAACACAAGACCTACACATGCATACTCATATGACAACGTCAATATGATCACAACAATAATAATGATGTATACTCAATGGAAATCCGACGATCGAGCGCCCTCAGCATAGATCCCCTTGATGATCCTATCAGATCATCATAAGGTGGATAACCAACAATACACATATGAACAACAACACATGATAAAATGAATGATGCGAATTCACAAGATTCCATCAACACAATACTGGTAATCCAATGATCCAGTGCCCTCAGCATAGATTCCCATGATGATCCCGTCGAACCAATGCATGGTGGAAAACCTGTCCAACGATCCAGCGCCCTCAGCATAGATCCCCATAATGATCTTGTCGAACCAACGCATGGTGGACATCCGATCCAGCGCCCTCAGCATAGATCCTCATGATCCCTTCGGATCATTTACAACATAACAATGCAATTATGCATACACATATGCAAATAAATATGTTCATCAACATGAACAACATATGAATCAAAACATGAACGACACTACGATGAAACAACTAGGACGACTTCATGTTCAACAACATGAATGACAACCTGCATGATCAACATCATTAACACTAAACCGAATCAAACTAAGATACTTGTCCCGAGTCCTTTAGGAGCAATCTCGATGTCAAATCATCACCGACAATTATCCTCAATGCTCGGCGATCCAAACGTACAATGAACTATAGATACTCATATCCTCGTCTTTACCATAATGTAACCTCGATACCCGAACATACCAATAACTGAGATAAAGTATATACATTATGATTTACCTCCCAGAATCGGAAGAACGATATGCGATTTGAATACCCAGAGTTCATAATAATAATCATCGCTATATGCATTATAAACGAAATGAAACTAAACCATTCATTAAATATTATAACTGAGTAAGTAATAACTTGCCTCGATACTGATACCACGAAGCTGCTACCGAACACATTGCCTTTGTCTATGAGCTCCTCAGCCCCGATCAAAAGCAACACAACGGACATACTCGAACATGACCGCAACATCCGGTTATAATCACCGATCAATAATCTCAATCTATCGAAGTAATCAAATAACACATATCTGATAACAATCAACAACCGACAAAACTAACCAATCGAACTCAACGGTTCAACAAAACCTCGAACAAACGCAGTCAGAACAAACCAAATCAAACCATCACGAATTCATAATCACAACACAAAAATACTGCATTGTCTGCCTACTTAGCGCACGTAAAACGCATAACGTAGCGTGCGCTAAGTTGCTCCCGTTAGCGTGCGCTAGCCAGTAAGCTTAGCGTGCGCTAATGCTGTACAGTGGCATGCATTCCAAGCATCGACTTACATCTTACGACTACGAATCCGAATGAAGGGAGACATAAATCTCCATATCTCTTGAAGATAAACGACCCCATAATTATCACAATGATCATATCAATGTCCATATATCAATAACAACATCAACAATCAAACCGACTCGATAACAAGGATCATATCATACTCAGTCTGGAATTCAACCTAGTATCATGATTCATCTCATCTAAATCGACCAATATAATTACCAAGATTCAGAAATCCATCTTAGATCGGGTTAAATGAATCAACATCCTTATAGTATGAAGGATCTTAACTAACATCCGAAACTCTTATCAAAATTCCATTGAATCTCGTATAACATCATCATCTGATTATCCAAGAAAAACGAACCACCATCAAAGAAATATGAAAATTATCTGGATTGGATGAACCAAGAATATGAACATTTGACTCCATTCCAAGAATCATGAATAACTTGAAGAACAAGGCTTGAATCCATGCTCTCCATCTTAATCTTGTTAAAGATCATCATCTCACCATGTTTGGGAACCTCAAGAACCTCCCAAAGCTCTCTCTATCGACTGAAGGAGAAAAAATGGACTAAATGCATCTCAAAACCCGTTTGTCCCCTTATATAGAATACATTACTAGCATACGCTAACATCTCATGTTTAGCGCGCGCAACAGCCTTAGCGTGCGCTAACTGACTTTGTTAGCGTGCGCTATCGAGGTCCAGAGGCCACTGTCTGGCTTCGTACATGTGCTTGCGTACGTAATGCCCATGCATTAGCGTACGTAACTTACACTGTCTAGCGTACGCAACTCCTTTGCTTTTAGCGTGCGCTATCCGAAGTTGACTTACTACAGTATTCACCTACCACTCGTGCCCCCACATGCCGAAAGCATCCGCAATTTCTGGGATTCCTCTGACCGAGCGAGAATTAGCGTGCGCTAACCATACGGTTTAGCGTGCGCTAGCCCTACATGACAAACACCCGCTGACCTTATCTGGACACGCGTTAAAAGTGGTCGGGTCCACTCGCCGAAAGCCAAGATTCCCTCTGATCTGTTCTGAACTAGCGTCCGCTATCTTTTACCATTAGCGTGCGCTAAACCTGCACGATAGCGTGCGTTAGGAATGCATATTAGCGTGCACTAATAATGTTACACTTAGCCGTTTTCTGTAATTTCTGTCCAACGTCTCGACATACCAAAAATGAACATAGGACACACTGAACACAAATACTGAATCCAATAATATTCTCATACGATATACCCAATATCAAAAGTGCGATAACCTGATACACGACATTCTCAATTGTAATTGTCTACCAAATACGATAATTATACCAATACTGACATCTCAGTCCTTCATTATTTTATCCATACTGTACAGATTCCACGCTGTACAACATAACTTGGATAAAATAATATTAAACATCAGTAGTAGAAATTCCGGATATTACAGGATCAATGTGAAGAGGTAATTTTTTTCCGTCAACACGGCGATTCTACATACTTCTACATCGCGTGGGATTTCTCGATGTAGAAGTACTACGTGTATGAGCATCGGGAGACTGAGAGGAATGAGGAGAACGAGCGGGAGGAGTGTGAGGGGAACGAGAAGGAGACGACATGTGCCTGCATTAACAAATAAATTTAATCACCAACCACAATATATATTGCACACATAAAACACACACACACTGCACACATAAAACACACACAACGCGCGCGCGCACACACACACACACACACACACTGCACACACACACACTACACATACTGCACTCTGCAGTCTAACACACATACTGCACACACACAGACTGCACACACTCACACACACTGCACACACTACACACACTGCACTCTCACACACACACACTGCACTCTGCACTCACACACACACACACACTGCACTCTGCACTCTCACACACACACTGCACACAATCACGCATACTGCACACACACACACACACACACACACACACACACACACACACACACACACACTACACACACTGCGCTATCACACACACTGCACTCTCACACACACTCACACACACACACACACTATACAACAATTTATAGTATGGACCTGAGTTTGATTTCAGCTTTTAAGAGTTATTTTCAGTTTTCTACAACAATTTTGTAAATTTTATTTTATTAATAATATTTTTTTTGGACCATTTCTCGATTGTCATTAGTTATCTTATGAGGCTTTTATTGTTTTATTTATATGTAAGTTTTATTGTATGACTCGCGAGTCGACTTGTACGAGCTGATCGTTTTTTAAAACATTGCTATACACACTACACACACTGCATATACACACACACACACATATTTTTTTAATAACAAATAATGAAATAATCTTAATTACTAAAATATAAAAACTTGATTCTTCATAACAGAACGTTCAACATTAATACTAAAATTCAACAAAACCAACTTTATCATTAATAATGTCACAAAATTGAACATTAATACTATAATTAAACATAATCAACTGTGCCTTCATCATCAACTACCTAACTTGACTCTAGATAACAACGTTTTCCCATATGCCTTCATCATGATCATCTCGAATGGCATGTATGTCGTCTGCTATATTTTCTTCAACAATAGTCGGCAGTCGTGTTGATAAAGGAATAAACTCACAAATGTCAAAACTTAACTCTTCAGTTTCATTAATATCCACACTTCTACCCGGAATGACCACTGACAAAATTTCATAGCATGGATCCTTGACATAAAACACCTGTTTAGCTTGATATGCCATGATAAAAGGCTCGTCAGTGTAAGCTATCTTATGAAGATCTACCAATGTAAATCCCAGTTCATCGATTACCACACCCGTGTTATTATCAACCCACTTACACTTAAAAATAGGCACTCTAAACTTAACATAATCAAGTTCCCATATATCTTCAATAACTCCATAGTAACTTGTCGATGCCATAACTGGATTTTTATCTTTCGAGCTTGAAAAGTGCATAGACTCGGCTTGAAGAGTAACTCCGCTATTTTGAACCGAACTTTTGTCATCTTGTGACTTTGTATAGAATGAGTACTTATTGATATCATATTCATTCCAAGTTACTACATCGGACTTCGGCCCGTAAGCTAGCTATGTTAACATGTTAGATGCGCTATCACTTTCGAAGATTTGTACCTTAAACCACCTCAAAAAACTCTTATTATGTTCAATCAACAACCATTTCTCTCTCATTCAGGGATTCTTTGTCTTCAAAAGATTCTTGTGAGTAGACAAGTACGGAAGAACCTCATCAGTGTTATTAAAAACGTACAAATGTTCTTGAAGCACCTCATCGCGATTCTTGGTTAATATTTTAACACCCCGTGTACCCTTTCCATTAAGTTTCCCATCATGTCGAGACTTCGGAAGCCCTACAGATGGTGTTTGTGACATGTAATCTGTGCAAAACTTGATTGCTTCTTCTGCAATATACCTCTCAACAATAGATGCTTCTGGACGAAATGGGTTTTTACTATACCCTTTAAAAATCTTCATGTATCGCTCAATCGGAAACATCCATCGTAAATAAACGGGGCCAAACTCTTCAATCTCTCTAACTACATGGACAAGTAAGTGAACCATAATATCAAAAAAATAAGGAGGAAAATACATCTCCAATTGGCACAAGATAACAGCAGCCTCGTTTTTCCACTCATCCAAAACCAAAGGATCAATCACTTTGCTACATATAGAATTGAAGAAAAAACACAAGCAAGTTATGGCATTTCTCACTTTTTTAGGCAAGACGTCACGTATAGCCACAGCTAGAAGTTGTTGCATCAAGACATGACTGTCATGAGAATTTAAGCCGACCAATGTCAGATTTTGCATCGATACAAGACTCTTAATATTCGACGAATAACCTTGTGGCACTTTAATGCCTTGTAAACAATTACAAAAGCTGATTTTCTCTCTTCTGGATAAAGTATAACATGTCGGGGGAAGATAAGTTCGTTTACCGACTACTTGCGGATGCAACTGAGGACGTATACCCATTTCCTCTAAGTCTTGACGAGCCTGGACACCATCCTTTATTTTGTGTTTAACATTGACAAGTGTGCCGATCACACTATTGCAAACATTTTTTTCGACATGCATAACATCTATGCAATGTCTAACATCTAGATGTCTCCAGTAAGGAAGATCAAAAAATATTGACCTCTTCTTCCAAATGTTTGTCGTAGCAGCCTTCTTTTTAGTTTTTCCAAATATATTATTTATGTTCTTCACACGATTGTACACTTGCTCACCTGTTAAGGGCATCGGCGCAAGTCCATTTTCTGGGAATCCATTAAAAGCTTTTCGCAATCTACGATACGGGTGATGGAGACTGAGAAACCTCCGGTGTTGAGTGTAAACTGTTTTATTTCCATGTTTCAACTGGATGTATCTTGTGTTTTCTTCACATATAGGACATGCATGATGTCCCTTCACACTATATGCACTCAAGTTTCCATATGCAGGAAAGTTACTAATCCTACAAAATAACATTGCACGTAACTTGAAACTTTGCTGGCGGTAACCATCAAGCACGTAAATCCCTTCATCCCACATCATTCTCAAGTCATCATTCAACGGACTTAGATAAAGATCTATGTCATTTCCTGGTTGTTTTGGTCCTGAAATCATCATTGACAACATAAAGTACTTCTGTTTCATACATAACCAATGAGGTAGATTATATATCACAAGTAAAACAGGCCAAGAGTATGCTTGGTGCTTAAGTTACCGAACGGATTCATTCCATCTGTGGAAAGTCCAAGCCTAAGGTTTCTTGCGCGAAATCTGGAAATAAATGATCTATTTTCTTCCATTGTGCAGCATCAGCTGGATGACGAATTAGCCCGTCGCATTTTCTCTCATTTGCGTTCCATGTGAGATTCTTTGCATCATCTCTATTAGCAAACAATTGCTTGAACCTTGGAACAATCGGAAGATACCATAACACCTTCGTGGGAGGTCCTTGTTGTGTGTTCTCTCCATCATTCTTCACTTTGTATTGTGATACCCCACACCTAGGACACTTATGCAATTCTTCAAACTCTTTTTTGTGCAGTATGCAATCATTGGGACAAGCATGTATTTTTTTATACTCCATACCCATCGGACACAAAACCTTATTCACCTCATAGGTATGCTTAGGCAATGTATTGTTTTTTGGTAGCATCTCATTCATCAACTGGAGCAATTCGGTGAAACTTTTGTCACTCCACACATTTATTGCCTTCAAATTAACCAGCTTCAACACGGCAGATAGACGTGTGAAATTTTCACACCCCAGATACAATGGAGTCTCTGAATCACTTTTCAACGCATCATAAACATGAGCTCTTTGAAATGATTCTTGTCCGACATCACAAATCATTTCTTCAAATTGATCACCATCTATATCTACATGAGTGTTTCCAGTTGGAACATCTACTATTTCGCCATGCCATATCCACACCGTATAGTTGGTGTTCATCCCCTCACAAACAAGATGTTCACGAATTGTGTCAGCCTCATGTCGTCTCCTATTCATACACTTCACACAAGGGCAAAAGTATCGTTCATCGGGTTCCAAGCGATGTTGTCGAGCAAATTTAAGAAATTGCTCAATTCCATTGTCATACTTCGCACTCGCACGAATTGCATTCATCCAACTTCGATCCATTTCTTCTTTTTTGTTACACATACTATGTTCATCAATTTTCTATTGTTTTGTATGAGGGGAAGAATTTCATTTCTATATGATTACTAACTTTTTGAAAATTGTTTTGACAGAGAGAATGACAAAGGTATGGTTGTCCTATAACTGTTGTTTAAAATAAAAACATGAACGACGGTTGTCAAAATGGAATTAACTGTATACTACGTCAACTTATGGCTTTGTCAAGATTGCTAACTCTATCTGCATGAATTGTTGGGAGAAGATCCTAAAGACGAAAGTTAACATCTATCCAAAAGTAAGAAGATCCTTAAGAAGTTAACCAAATCTATCCCAAAATAATTCGTGTTCCACAAACTAGTGTTGTCAGAAGCAACACACATAATTAAACACACACACTCAACTAAATCGATTAAATTATATGACAAACAAGAAGAGAATAACATGTAAAACTACATTACACACTCACATACACATAGTGCACACGCACATACATATTTTGTCCGTTATGTGCATTTGAATACCATGTTTGTGATTATTGTGGTTTTATTGAGGTTTTAACATTATTCTCCAAAACAATCCAAGTATAATTAAATGTCCACATACAAACAATACACACAACATACACTGCCACACACAATACACACACACACTGCCACACACACACAACACAATACAGCCTCACAAACAATACACATACACACACTGCCACACCTATACATGCACATACACACACAACACACACATATTAAACAGCACACAACAATCCTTAAAGGACTAGATAAAATTATCAAATAGGAACACAGAAGAGAGTTCGGAATAATTACCAAATAATTCGCGGTCGATTACGAAACGTGTGGGAGGTTGCGGGGGTCGCGAGGTCGCCGGAGGTCACGGGTCGACTGTGAAAAGTCGGGGAGTCAGAAGCGTAGGAGGAAAGAAAGGAAAAAAAGAAGAAAGGAAGAAAGAAAGAAAGAAAGAAAGAAAGAAAGAAACCGGGCAGTAATTAAATGGAATATTAACAGCGGTTATTGATAACCGCTGTTAAAAGAGGAAAAAGAACGGCGGTTTTCAAGTAACCACCGTAAATTTTCCAAAATTAACAGCGGTTATTAAGCAACCGCCGTTAATTTTCCGAATTTAACAGCGGGTTTAGGGAAACCGCCGTTAAATGTCTTAATTTAACAGCGGTTTCTGTATTAACCGCTGTTAATTTTTCATAATATTTACGAACCGTGCCACCGCACAAATTTAATAGCGGTTTTAGCATAACCGTTGTTAATTGTCCGCTGTTAAATGGGTATTTCATAGTAGTGTGGTCATGGAAAGGTTAGTGCCTCCGGCTTTGAGGTAATTTAGTATTGCTGAATTATGATAATTATCCTGTTGCATTATTGTATATGTTTGTGTTAATGTTTCATGTGATGAGTGTGCATCGTTGTTTGGTGTGCTTTGTGATGTCCTCTTTCTTTGAACTATAATTTGATGGGCCGATGTGTTGAGGGATAAGACCTAAATGGCACTCATGTTCTGGAGTATTCCTGTGTAGATGCTTCCATAACCCTTGGTTGCGATTTTGGGGTATTTTCTGATTGCATGTAATGTGTTGAGGGATAAGACCAGAATTTGGCACCCACGGTCCGGAATATTCCTGAGTAGATGCTTCTATGACCCTTGGCTATGGCCTTGGGGTTTATGTGCTAATTTTATATGCATTGTCGAGCATTCTCTGAACTATTATCGGACGGGAATACTATATTGTGGTCGTGTCAGTCCTTCATGATCGAGCTATCATTGCTCACTTGAGAAGTCTTCCGATTCTTATTAGATATGCGTTTCTTCGAGTTTTGTTGTCATGTTGTGTTGTGACATATCTGGAGTCAGATACGTTCTGATCGGTCATGTGTAGGATTTTCAGGGCGAGCACGTGTAACATGTGTTGGTTTCGACCTCATATTGAACCGTGCACATGAGACGTACTTCGTAAGATTGATTAGGTATGAGACCATACGTGTATTCAATCTATACCCGTGGGTGGCTTGTACACGGACACATTTCTGGATCGGGCGTTGACACGTCTTTAATGTAACTATCGCAAGTGCACGATATCGTATCAAGTAGTAAGTGGACTTTTTGAGTCCGGTTTATCGATCCCACGAGGAAGTTAGGTTATATATTGAATTATACACTATTTAACAATTTGTTATATAGATTTATATGATTGAAACATACAATTTAAGAGTTTGGTTTGATAATTACAAAGAAATTGCGATAATAGTTCTAAAATTCAAGGAAATAAAAGATTGCACTAATAATAGATTAATAAAAGATAAAATGAAATAGTTGGGATTACAAACTTAGCTCATCATTAGCTATAGAAGATGTATAGGAGATCATAAGATGAATTTACTTATTATGTTGTGTAGATTCGATTTTCCTTAAAAAGACGGTTCCTCTTTCGAATGTCAAAACGCCCTTTATATATTGAATCAATCCACTATATTTCTATGTTGATTGGCTTCAATACATAGCATTAGGTTTTATGAAAATAACTCAAAAAATCATCTAAGGTCTAGAGGTATATTTATATCCCCTATAACAACTTACAGTGAAGATCATTTGATCTAATCAAACATATTTTCTTTCGAAACATATGAAGACCATAAATATCGTCATTTATTGGCCAAATAAATAAAGATTGGTAAAACAATGAAAATCACACATAATAATAAGTAATTCATAATAGATCTTTATACAAACTTAAATAACATGACTAACCTTGTTTATAATCCCATCTTTGGTAACTTAGCCCATTAAGGGTTTATTCAACATATTACAAGCTTTAGTGGTCATTAATAGTTGAAAAGGGGAAAGAATTGATTCTAACTCCCTTAGTAGATAAAGGATAAAGAAGCAATAAACTCCCTCAACAACATAAGCTAAACCACACTTACACAAATCACTGAAGAACACAAGTGTGTTCTTCACACAAAAAAAGAAAAAGTATTACAAAGTGAGAAAATATAAGATGAATGATGAATAATGATGGATCTAAGAGGTCTATTTATACACCTAAAGTCATCTAATAGTTCCAAAACTCCAGCATTATTACAATAGATCGGATCAATGCCAGCCATCCCCTCAATAATAGACCAAAAGTATATAAAAAATTAGACAATGATCACAATCAGTCAAGAGTTACGGCCGTAACATTGAGGAGTTACGGCCGTAACTATGATAACTTACGGCCGTAACATTGAGGAGTTACGGCCGTAACATGGCTTCATAAATTTGCATTTTTGTGAGTTACGCCCGTACATGCCTGTATGGATTTTCAGACTTCATTTTCAGCCCAGAATTTCTTAGACTTTGCGTTTTTGCCCCAAATCTTCTTCGGATGATAACTTTTGATATTTAACTCTGATTTTGAATCCGGAATGACTGCCGAACTCGTCTCGAAAAGCCCTACAATATGAATACATACAAATTCAACAAAGAGAATAGTTTATACACATGTTATTTCTTGAGTAAATCAGTAATTCAATCCGATTAAGACTAAATTTACATCTTCATCTGATAAATAATAAAATTATTGAAAGCTAATTAATTCTAAGCAACAACGAGTAGACTAGCTCAATTATGGGTAAAATATATCGATACAAACCATGGATAAGTGTATAAAACTGACACTTATCACACCCCCAAACTTGAATTCTTGCTAGTCCCGAGCAAGACTCTTTATTATTCACGCTCAAAATAAAATTAAATAAGACACAAAATAAGAAAAATAATACACACACAAATTAAGAAAAATAATTATATGTATAAAGAGGATAATAGATCAAAATGCCATTAAAACACAATAACCAGCTTTATACAGTAGATAGAAATGAATCAAGATTCAAAATAAATCTACTAATGATTTTGAAGTTAAAACACGGTTTTATTTTTGTAATTCCAAAATGCAAGGTTTCTTCCCAAAAGGATGATTATTTATTTCCCACCCGTGATACACACGACTCCCTTTAATGGTTGTTCTCGATCCCTCGTTTATTTTTCGACTCAATATGAAGGAGAATTTCATTGGCGTCATCAAATATTGTGATTGTTCACGAAATTGAGTGTATTGAAATTGAGCCGCTAATTAATTCAAATCTGCTCATAAACTACATCCCTTTTAGTGATAGCTTTCACGCCGTTATTTGCTAACGTGTAGCTCTTTTCACCAACACAATTTCCATTTTTTTAGGTGATAGCTTTCACACCGTTATTTGCTAACTTGTAGCTCTTTTCACCAACACATCTTTTTTTTCACATGTTTTTTTTAGGTGATAGCTTTCACACCGTTATTTGCTAACGTGTAGCTCTTTTCACCAACACATTTGCCATCTCGTGTGAGACGGTAGCTACACACCAACAATAGTTAGTCCTTTATTTTTCGCAAAATTTTAGGACCCCCAAAATTAGGCAGATGTTGCTGCTCAACACCTCTCCCTTTTTTTTTTTCAACAAGACTCTTTTCACCAATGACTTTTTTTAGGGAATAGAATTTTTGCAGAAAAATCGTTTATTAGCTAAGCATGAAAAATCAAAAACTCCACACATTAAGTAAATTTTAGTTCTATTTTTCAACAACTGACTGATTCTTCTTTTCTCAAGGAAACGAATGACTCGATTTTACATAATAACTACAATGCTTGGAAAGAAAGTTTAAAGCTCAAAAATTTTGGAATATACAATTTTGTTAACCGGTTAAAACGATTTTAGAAGCTTGTATATAACTAATTTATTGGTGTTATGGCCAGATCTAGAAATCTCACAAATCAAAATAAACAAAATAAATATATATATAAAAATACGCTTACCTAAAAAATCAAAGCCAAATAAAAATAATAAAAACACACCACACACTACACACCATCAAGACAATCATACGATTCAAAACAAAATAAACACAACAGTTCAAAAACACCCCCAAACTTAAAGATAAAACTGTCCCGAATTTTTAGAAATGAAAAGCAAGTGAGAAAAACATAATACTCCCTGTTATGAAAGTTGATGCTTGAGCTAACGCCTTTTAGAATATGCAAGAGAATAAATATACGAGGCAAACAACAAAAGAAAATAAAATATACTCGGAAGTATAACAAAATTTTAAGATGCGCTTCAATAAAGTCTGAAGAGTCGCCTTACGCTGCCATCAATGCTTTTATAAAAAAAAACAATAAAAATTACAGCAATAAAATAACAATACATAAATCGCGAATAGAAGCGCGTCAAGAGTTCAAAAGGAAAGTCCTTAAGCTGCCATCATTTAGCACGATTTTTACACACAACAGAAAGTAAAAATACAAGAGGTCCGACATGGGTTATCAAAGGGAGAGGAATGAATCCACTTTTCATTTTCTCACGGTAAAATCTTCCATCCAGACAATTTTAGCTAGAGCTGGATCTGGTTGAGGAACAAATTCAATGAGTTTTTTTATTAGTTCTTCTGGTGTTGTTGCAACGACTATGATTCGTTTAGCACGCTCGGAAATAAAAACCCTTTTCAGCAGAGTAGTTGATGAAAGATAGTAAACCATCAAAGAAACCATTGACATTAAGCAGACCTATTAGTTTTTGATGAACATTTAGCTGGGCTCTGGTAACAACATGAAAAAATTCCTCATGAGTGCCAAAACCACCGGGAAGGGTGATAAAGGCGCCAGAATTATTTATCATGTGAGTTATGCGGTCTTGCATATTTACATCTCTAAACTCATCTCCAATAGTTGCCCCGGTGATTTTACTTTCAGCCAGAGGTTTTGGAATTATTCCCAACACTCTTACTCTTTCCATATAGGCAGAAGCAACAGCTCGTCCCATTAATCCTAGACTTCCTCCTCCGTAAACTACATGAATGCATTTTTCTCCTAAGGTACGACCCAAGTTGTGGGCTGCTTCAGTAAAGCATGCCTCTTTTCCATAACTAGCTCCACCAAAAATGCAGACTGTGCTAAATTTGTTTGTGGAAGATGATGATTCCATTTTTGAAAAGAAATTTATTTGAGAGAAAAAGAGAAAAGTACAAGTTTGAGGGATGAATAAAAGAAACAAGCACAATGTTTATTTATAGAATAAAAATGAGGTAAAATTGTTTAACAAGTTTGTGATTGCGTTGATTGCGCCTCAACTACTCAATAGAATAATGAATGCATTTATTACGTATCACCCCTTTTTTTTATTCAGAAAATCTCACCATACGACAAAAAAAAAGATACTCACGCGTATGTACAGTAGTTGTGATTGTGGCTCATATCTTCCTCTGATTTTACGTTCAGAAACGGCCTAAACGCCTTTTGTGAGTCGGGGAGAAGCTTCCCATCTAATTTTCTTACAAATTGGAAAACAAGGTCTTTTAACGTTAGATTCCCAAGACGTTGTTCATATTCTGGTTTGAATTTATTCCACAAACATCGAATTCCGTAATGTATGAGTCCACTAGGATGCATGTCAAGAGAAAATTCGATATTATCTAAATTCTCTTTATTCAGACCATCCTTAATGAACTGAGTTTTATCTTCTCTGTTTGTATATGGAATTCCTAAAGATCGACATTTTAAATTACAGTTCCATCTAGCACATTTATAGCAAACGGATATTATCTTTGCTCGTCGTTTCTTGGCGTATGAACTTTTTCCAAGCTGTGGTAAAAATCTAGTAGGTATTTCTGTGAATTCACATGCTATTCTCACTTTGGCTTCAATAATGAATCTAATGTCAAAAGATATGCTTTTATTCATAAGCACCTCATCCTTTCAAGTCTTGTCTTGTAAATTTTTAAAATTACTTTTTTGCTAAGAAAGGGAAATATCTTTTCAATACTATTCAAAGTTTCTTCCATGATAAAAAAATAAAATAAAATAAAAAATAAAATATCTAAAAATATCAGTTGTTGTGGGAAACTGAAAAATCCGACTTTAATAGTCACGGAGTACCGTTATCCGCCACTTGACCGGACAAACACAATTGAGTACTAAGTTACAATGTCGAGAAATTGTATCCTATAACAATAGTTCACAATGTAAGATTTCAAATATAACACTTATACTTCCCCGGCAACGGCGCCAAAAACTTGACACGTCTTTAGTGTAACTATCGCAAGTGCACGATATCGTATTAAGTAGTAAGTGGACTTTTTGAGTCTGGTTTATCGATCCCAAAAGGAAGTTAGGTTATATATTGAATTATACACTATTGAACTATTTGTTATAGAGATTTATATGATTGAAACACATAATTTAAGAGTTTGGTTTAACAATTACAAAGAAATTGCAATAATAGTTCTAAAATTCAAGGAAATAAAAGATTGCACTAATAATATATTAATAAAAGATAAAATGAAATAGTTGGGATTACAAACATAGCTCATCATTCGTTATAGAAGATGTATAGGAGATCATAAGATGAATTTACTTATTATGTTGTGTAGATTCGATTTTCCTTAAAAAGACGGTTCCTCTTTCGAATGTCAAAACGCCCCTTATATTTGAATCAATCCACTATATTTCTATGTTGATTGGCTTCAATACATAGCATTAGGTTTTATGAAAATAACTCAAAGAATCATCTAAGGTCTAGAGGTATATTTCTATCCCCTAGAACAACTTAGAGTGAAGATCATTTGATCTAATCAAACATATTTTCTTTCAAAACATATGAAGACCATAAATATCGTCATTTATTGGCCAAATAAATAAAGATTGGTAAAAAAATGAAAATCACACATAATAATAAGTAATTCATAATAGATCTTTATACAAACTTGAATAACATGAATAACCTTGTTTATAATCCCAACTTAGGTAACTTAGCCCATTAAGGGTTTATTCAACATATTACAAGCTTTAGTTGTCATTAATAGTTGAAAAACGGAAAGAATTGATCCTAACTCCCTTAGTAGATAAAGGATAAAGAAGCAATAAACTCCCTCAACAACATAAGCTAAACCACACTTACACAAATCACTCAAGAACACAAGTGTGTTCTTCACACAAAAAAGAAAAAGTATTACAAAGTGAGAAAATATAAGATGAATGATGAATAATGATGGATCTAAGGGGTCTATTTATACACCTAAAGTCATCTAATAGTTCCAAAGCTCTAGCATTATCACAATAGATCGGATCAATGCCAGCTATCCCCTCAACATTAGACCAAAAGTATATAAAAAATTAGACAATGATCACAATCAGTCAAGAGTTACGGCCGTAACATTGAGGAGTTACGGCTGTAACTATGATGACTTACGGCCGTAACATTGAGGAGTTACGGCCGTAACATGGCTTCGTAAATTTGCGTTTTTGTGAGTTACGCCCGTACATGCCCGTATGGAGTTTCAAACTTCATTTTCAGCCCAAAATTTCTTAGACTTTGCGTTTTTGCCCCAACTTTTGATATTTAACTCTGATTTTGAATCCGGAATGACTGCCGAACTCGAATCGGAGAGCCATACAATATGAATACATAAAAATTCAACAAAGAGAATATTTTATACACATGTTATTTCATGAGTAAATCAGTAATTCAATCCGATTAAGACTAAATTTACATCTTCATCTGATAAATAACAAAATTATTAAAAGCTAATTAATTCTAAGCAAAAACAAGTAGACTAGCTCAATTATGGGTGAAATATATCGATACAAACCATGGATAAGTGTATAAAACTGACACTTATCAGGCGTATCGTGACATCCATCTTGAGTCATATTGATTGGTCGTTCATAGTCCATGTATAATCGTATATGTTCGATGGTCGGGTTTCTCTTCGAAATCCCATATATGTGATTTATATATGTTGGACGATTTTATTCTCTCATGTATCTGTCCATGTGGTCCTTTATCGATCTTGTGACAGTTTACCATGTTGTTGATATTCTATTTCCGTGTTGATCCTTTATTTATTTCGTTTGGAGATTACCATATCGTTGGTAATCTCGTTCATTACTGATCTTTTATATATCACGTGTGGAGTTCACCATATCGTTGGAATTTCGTCCGTTACTGATCTTTGATATATCTCCTCAGAGTTCACTTCTTCGTTGGTATTCTCAATTGTCGTTGATCCTTTATTATTCTTGTTTGGAGTTACCTTATCGTTGGTATTATCGATTGCCGTTGATCCTTTATTAATCTTGTTTGGAGTTACCTTATCGTTGGAATTATCAGTTGTCGTTGATCCTTTATTTGATCTTGTTAGAGTTTACCATATCGTTGGTAATCTCATTCATGTGGATCCTTTATTTGATCTTGTTGGAGTTCACTACATCGATGGTATTCTCGTTCGTGGTTGGTTCTTTATTGATCTTGTGTGGAGTTTATCATGTCGGTGATATTCTCGTTGATGCATTGGTTAATTATTATTGCTTGTGTGAGCATTCATACTTTTATTGATATCTGGGACTTGTTATTTGTTTCGGGGCAGTTGGACTACAGATGTATTATGTATTATTAGTTTTACCAAACTTGGAATTCGATTGTGCTACCCAGCGGACAGAATTGGACAGGGATGGATTATTCCACATTGGAGATATACTTATGTTTTGAGAATCTTGGTATCATTTGAATACAGTACAGATGGTTATTTTAGAATTCATTGTCACTTGAGAACGCGAAGTGTGGATTGAGGTAAAGGTTGATTTGATATGAATTATCACTATTGGTAAGGTTACTACGCTGAGTTTTCATTGGAAGTATTCTCACTTGTAATTACATTAATATGTAATTGTTTATGTTGATGTGATCGATATCATTGTTGAGTATTATGGCTGACCCCGTCGTGGGCTTTATCTTTTAGGTACTCGGAGATCGAGCTAGTAGCGGTCGTGAAGGGATGAGCTTCCCGGTGATACTGGCTATGCCATGGTTTTTAGGATTCGAGTATTCTTTTCTGGTTGTTATGATTCCGCTACAAATGTATTTCCTACTGTGTTATATTCGCTGCGTGTGTATCCTTAATTGGCTTTTGGTATTTTACCAGCTCGTGTACACTTTCAAAGTACCCCTTTCGGTATCTTTCCCTGTACTTTCAAATGGTATTTTATGACGGTATTTGGGAACTATGTTTTGAAAATATTTGAGTGTTTAAAATATCACCATCTTCGCCTCTTTGGCGTGTTTGAAATGTTTGCGAAAATAATTTTTTTGCCTTGTGGGTTCCGGCGCGGGGCCCACGACGCTGTAATATCCCCGGTTTGTTTTGGGGGTGTTACAGGGGGACTTAGTCATTTTGGATTTAAGGCAAGATTCACAAGTAGGAACGATCCGATCTCAATGGACCCATAAGTCCATCTTTTTCCATTTTGTAAACCTTGGTCTGACCAACATGACCAAGTCTAAGATGCCATTTCAAAACTTGATTAGTTCGAATGTGCTCACCATAAAGCTCGGTTAAGTGAGATAAAATCTGCCTAGTAGAAGTCATTTTCTCATGAGCTCTCTAAAGCTCATTGGACATAGAATCCATCATGTATGTACGTACTTTTATGTCATACTTAACCCACTTTCGTGGTTTTAAATCTCTTCCTGATTGGCTCTTTTTCGCACGGGAGGTGCCGGAATGTCCGTCTCCAAGACGTATCCCAGTGCCTCTATACTGAGGACTATCATCATATTGTGGAGCCAATCCACGAAGTTAGGTCCGATCAAGGTGTTCTTTTCGAGTAGAATTGTGAGTGGTTTCATTGTCATATTGAGAGTTATGTCTGCAGTAAGTACGACAGATTAATTAGTGACTCGTTTAATTATGATCTGAGTATAGAATTAAGGTCTTTTCTATTCTTTAACCCAGATCCCACTATTTTTATTAGAATAACACACTCCCATGTGAAATCCGAAAGTATCCTTCACTCTACTATATAGTGGTGATCGAGTTCTTTATAAATCTTAATAGAGGGCAACCGAACAGGTTTCTAGTTTATTAATTTTCATAAAGTGGTGTCCAACACCAACCCATATAATGGATGTTCCGCTTGTTCAGTACCCTCAACCTATACGATTTCTATGGTTCGTGAACAAGTTAAGTTTATACCATCGATGCAAATCAGTTTCACAATTGAATCTTATCCGGCAACCTATCAGGTTTCTAGGGATAAAATTTGCTCCAACCGAATGCGTCCAATGTTCTACCAGTAATTTATTCATCCTCCCCGAATGACTACCCCGATAACTCGGAAGCATAGCACATCCAGTTTGGATTTCAATTTTACGAAAGCTCGATGGAGGGAAGAAAAACCTTGAAACCTTATAAACTCGATAATTTCTCGTGAAAGAATTTTCAGGATTAATGTTGCACTTTGCACATCAATTCATTTAAGCGCGTTTGTGCATTCATACAATATGAATAAACATTCACAGCCTAGTTACTTCCAACATGTACTTCGTGGACCGTTCCTAGAATCAAAAATTGTGTAATATAATTACAAGTCTTCGGTCTTGAATCTTCATTTTCTCGATCGGATCTTCCTCCGGTCTTCGTCATTACATATAAATTTTACATTAAAAAATTTCATCCTAGATACAAATATTTCTAGTAAAATAAATAGGCTCAAAACGGCATTTACAACCTAACCGAATAAAACCGAACAATTCAAAATTAAGTCCATGAACCACATCACCATTCAAAAATAATGCATCAAACACATTAAATAAATGACATTCATAATTAATCTAAATATTGATTCAATCAATATAGATTAATCCAATTAATTCAAACAACCGTTAATTTTAACTTGTTCCTGACGAGAAAATATTTCATTAAATTATTTCCCCTAGAATAAAATTACCATAATTATATCTTATTCAAATTAAATCCAATTTAATTTGTAGGAAATTAATTTCTGAACGAAATATAAAAAACGGAGTCGAAAAAACACGGTCGGGCCAAGCCCGGGGCACTGCCCAACAGGCTGCCGAGCAGGTCCGACCGGGATCGGGACCTCTGCCTGGCAGCGGCTAGCAGGCAGTCTAGCATGACCGGCACAGGCTTCCGATCATGGCCGGCATAGGGCCAGACCGCGTGGCAGTGCCCGGATAGCTCCAAGTTGTCGGGTCCGTTTACGTTTTCGGCTTGTTTTCCGCCCCGATTCCAAAAATAATATTTTTCTAAACTTTATATTACACATTTAAATCAGTTTTTCAAAAGAAAAATAGATTTATATTGTAACAAAAATCATGAAAAATTAATTTTTAGATGAACAATAGAAAATCAACGATTAATACGATTATGATTCCAAATCATATACCATCCAATCAAGCATTCCAAATTCTAAATATCGTATATACAATCGCAAGACCTACGCTCCGATACCACTGCTGGGATTCGGTGCCTAAAACAAAGGCACAGCGAAAGCAATAATACGAATCTAATTTGATCCGAATGTAACACCCCAAACTAGGCGGCTATTACAGTGCCGTGGAACCCCGACTGGGACCCACCAGGCGAATGAAAATTATTGATTTAAATAATATAATTGCAGTACCGAACCACATTATATTACCAATTACTCCGATGAGGAGTTTTAAATACAATACACCCAGGTAATACAGAATACGTGTATATTTTATATGAAGATAAAATATACAACACGGAATAAAATGAACACAAACGGAAATTTGCAGCGGAAATAAAATGAAGAAACATGAGCAACTAAAAAGGAATGGCCCCCTACTAATATCACTGGGACTCCTTGCCGTCAACGTTCTCTTTCCATGCCTTTGCCTTGCCATGACCTGAAAACAATATCCCCAATGGGGTCAGTTACACAGAACAACAATCCTCAAGAGTTGAACAAGCATAATCATTAAATATATATATATATATGACATGAAATCAAGCTGAGGAGGGGCATCATAATACGCCCGTAATGGGACGTGCAAGTGCACAAGACGAGTGTCCGGACACACCAATTAGTCTCACGGAGGCACGTTACGGTGTGTGCAGTCCATTATGTCGGTGAACCCTTCACATGACTATCGTGTGCCCGACTAAAAACTCCACACGTAACCACCCATCCACGCAATATGAACCCAGAAGGTCACAAGAACAAAAGTGACCATGATGAATATCAATGAATGATAAAACGACAAGGGTCAAGAATGACACACCGAGATGAAATAATAATGAAATGAATGATCGCTCACTGAAATGATTGGATCCATCGTTCCTCGTGAATTGAATGATTAGTTTGATAATTACAAGTCTCGACATGAATAACATATCATGAATGAATTATGAATATGAATGAACAACAACGAAAGGAATGAATATCCTTTTAACCGATTAAGAATTAACTTACTCAATACCGGTGAAGAAAGTCCTTCCTCGATCAA
Source organism: Orobanche coerulescens (assembly GCA_033398695.1). Lineage (NCBI taxonomy): Eukaryota > Viridiplantae > Streptophyta > Magnoliopsida > Lamiales > Orobanchaceae > Orobanche > Orobanche coerulescens. The sequence goes on along the minus strand of CM065813.1, from coordinate 121,264,057 downwards.
ACATCCTAAATAGAAATGTCAGTCGCTCGAACAAACTTGAATAACATAATTACCAACAATCCGCTTAATATATGAATCAAACATGATCACAACCAACTCAAAACGTCCATACGACAGAACCAAATTCATTGGGGCATTATAACAAATACGTTGTAACCAATCTTCGATTGTTTACAACCAACCTCAATTATATCGATACCAAACCTCCAAGGAGTGATACAATCTAACAAAACATATTCTACACAATTAATAATCCAATATAAATATCCAATTCTAGATTTCAACAACATCTAATCGAAACCCCCAAATCCAAATCAACATTCAAAGTTTTCTTCAAATAATCCTTCAATAATCCAATGAATATTCATACAAACTCATAATCATATGTATACCTCATATATCATGATTATAATATCCAAATGATCATATTCCATCATAGAATCAAAATCTAAGGTTTTGAGAAAATTACCTTTGAAGATTCAACCTCTTCGATCCGTCAAAACTAGTGTTAATCGACTTCCCAAGCTCCACAAACGGATAAAGATGATTAAATTCGAACACACAAGTGTTTGATGATGAGAAATCTCTCCCACAAAAACTCTCTCTCGGAACCAAAATGAAGAAGTGGTGAAATGAGCACAAAAATCCCGTTCAAGCCTTTAAATACTGCACAGAGTTTCGGCCGTAACTATGCCATCTTACGGCCGTAACTTCCCAAGTCAATGGCCTTACGGCCGTAACAATGATTCGTCGAAAAACAGTAATGCCTGCACTGAACGGGTTACGGCCGTAACCAAAGCTACCTTACGGCCGTAACAACAACACTTACGGCCGTATCCTGCCGAACTTACGCCCGTAAGTTGTCTTCGTTGACAACTTCTTCCTGCACAAACGAATGCATGCTACGACCGTAGTCTCCAAAACATACAGCCGTACCTTCCTGCTTACGGTCATGACTAGCATGACTTACGGCCGTAAGTTGTCTTCGTCCAGAAAGACACTAATTCCACGAATGCATGTTACGGCCGTAATGCATGATCAGTTATGGCCGTAACTCACTGCAGGAAATGACAAAATCCAACAACTTCGTCTTCTCGATACACTTGATGAATGATCCGACATACCATACGTGTATGAATTTAATTAAATCCAATAACATGCAATAGATGATACTTCCAACACAAGACTACCAATTATGATAAATATGATAATACTCTCGTCTCGCTTCTCAAACGGAGTTGAATAACGATCGGTAATTGATACACGGCTTACAATACGCCAACGATGAACACAAATGACTTAACCTGAAAGATGAATGATTATTAATGAGTGAAAATTTACTGAGTGATAATTACTGAATTACAACAAATGAATTTACAACCGGGTATTACATACCCCCCCTTAAAAAGAGTTTCGTCTTCGAAACTAATGGTCGAATAATTCGGGATAACTCTCCCGCATAATATGCCCGGTATCCCAAGTAACCTCTTCGACTCCGTGTCTGGACCACTGAATCTTAACCAAAGGAATCATCTTGTTCCTCAACTGTTTGATACGCGACTCTAATACTCGTACCGGACGCTCCTCATATGAATAATCATCCGCGATCTCAATTTCATCACACTGAAGTATGTGACTCGAGTCGGCAACATACTTCCTCAACTGAGAGACGTGAAACACATTATGAATTTGGCTCAACGCCGGAGGTAGGGCCAATCCATAAGCCAGACTGCCTACTCGATCCAAAATCTCAAACGGTCCAATGAATCTCGGACTCAACTTTCCCCGCTTCTCGAAATGGAAGATACCTCGACTCGGGGATACCTTGACCAAAACGTGGTCCCCTGCCTCGAACTCTAATGGTCGACGATGATTATCTGCATATGATTTTTGTCGACTCTGAGCTGTCAACAAACGACTCCTGATCAAGGCTACCTTCTCACGGGCAGCTATAAGCATATCGGGCTTGGTGCCGATTGATTCTGATAAGTCGTTCCAACACAAAGGAGATTGACAACGACGACCATACAAGGCCTCGTAAGGTGCCATCTTAATCGAAGCATGCCAACTATTATTGTACGTGAACTCGATCAACGGTAGTTGGGCTTCCCATTCGTCCTTACAATCGAGAACACATGCCCTCAACATGTCCTCCAACGTCTGAATAGTCCTCTCTGATTGTCTGTCGGACTGAGGATGAAAAGCTGTGCCGAGATTAAGCTGAGTTCCCATGGCACGATGAACTGATTTCCAAAAATGCGACACGGATCGCCCGTCATGATCAGAAATGATACTCTTAGGAGTACCGTGCAATCTCACTATCTCCTTGATGAACAACTGGGCAAGTCTATCGGGACCCCACGTATCCTTAATCTCAAGGAAATGAGCCAACTTAGTTAAGCAATCCACAATTACCCAGATTGTATTCATGCCACGACGACTCGTCGCCAAACTCGTGATGAAGTCCATTGAAATATCCTCTCACTTTCACTCTGGAATAGGGAGCGGTTTGAGTATACCCGCCGGTCGCTGATGTTCTATCTTGACTTGCTGGCAGGTTAAACATCTCGAAACAAATTCTGCGACTTCTCACTTCATATTACCCCACCAGTAATTCTATTTCAAGTCTTTATACATCTTGCTGGACCCCGGATGAATGGAATAAGGGGTAGTATGAGCTTCTTTCAAAATTGAGTTTTTCAACTAGTCATTCGCCGGTACGCATAACCGGTTCTTAAATCACAAAAGTCCATCCTTGTGGATCATAAATCTATGGGCCTTCCCCTGAGCCACATCATCTCGAATGCGCGACAAAAATGGTTCTGAACCCTGACCCGATCTGATCGCCTCCTCAAGTGGCGATGAAATCTCTAACATGCAAAGTTGCCCTTGCACTCGCTGTAACCAGACCACGATCTTGGGTCTTAGGAATTCCTGTTGAAGCTCCTTATGAACTATCAAACGAGCAAGCATTTGCTTCTGAACAGTCTTACGACTCAAGGCGTCGGCGACAACGTTCGCCTTGCCCCGGTGGTAAAGTATTTCAATATCATAATCTTTAATTAGTTCCAACCACCATCTCTGACGCATATTTAACTCCTTCTCAGTAAATATATACTTTAAACTCTTATGATCGGTGAAAATATGACAGGTGATGCCATAAATATAATGACGCCAAATCTTCAACACAAATTCCACGGCTGCTAGCTCCAGGTCGTGGGTCGGATAATTGACCTTGTAAGGTATCAGTTGCCGAGAAGCATAAGCAATAACTTTCCCGTTCTGCATTAGTACACATCCGAGACCGTGCCCGGAGGCATCACTATAAACCACGAATCCTTCCATCCCTTGCGGTAAAGAAAGGACAGGTGCTGAAATTAAATGGCTCTTGAGTTCCTCAAAGCTCTCTTGACATGCATCGGACCACGTGTATTTCTTATCCTTCCGCAAAAGGTTCATCATAGGTTGAGCAATTTTAGAAAATCCATCCACAAATCGCCGGTAATAGCCTGCTAATCCGAGAAAGCTTCGGATTTCCTTAACATTCTTCGGAGGTTGCCAGTCTCGGATAGCCTCCATCTTCTGAGGGTCGACATGTACTCCGTTTGATGAAATCACATGTCCGAGAAATGTCACCTCAGACATCCAGAAGTCACATTTGGAAAATTTTCCATCGAGTTGCTCTCGTCTCAACACGTCGAGAACCTGATGAAGGTGAACCTCGTGCTCCTCTCGATCACGAGAATAAATCAAAATATCGTCTATGAAAACAACCACGAACTGATCCAAATAGTTGATGAAAACTCAATTCATTAATTCCATGAATACCATAGGGAATTAGTTAACCCAAGCGGCATTACCACAAACTCGTAATGACCATAGCGTGTTCGAAGAAATCATGAATATGGGGTAGGGGATATTTATTCTTGATCGTCACCCTGTTCAATTCTTGATAATCAATACACAAGCGAAATGAACTGTCCTTCTTGACAAATAATACTGGTGCTCCCCACGGGGACGCACTCGGTCGGGTATAACCTTTCTCGGTCAATTCCATAAGTTGATTCTTCAATTCCTGCATTTTTGTCGGGCCATCCGATACGGTGCCTTCGATAATGGGGATGTACCAGGCTCCAAATCTACCGTGAATTCCACATCCCTCTGTGGAAGCAAACAAGGTAACTCGTCTGGAAATACATCGGCGTATTCTCTCACTACTGGAATATCCGCCAACATCACTGATGGTTTCTCGGTCTTGGTCATATAGCACCAATAACCAACACATCCCTGATTGAGTAATTTCACTACTTTCATCATGTTGATGACTCTTACTGAATAGCTGGGATTACCTCCCTGAAATACACACTCGACTCCATCGTCTGAAATGATAGTGACCATACACTTACGGACACTACGGATGGCATCATGACGATCCATCCAATCAATACCCAAGATGACGTCGTCTCTCGGTAAATCTACCACGATCAAGTTCGCCAACCAAACACGGCCATTAAGCTGAATTGGACAATTCTTATTCTCACGATCCCCGATAATTCTTCTACCGTCAGGTAGACCAATGATATAAGGTTCACATCTAGAAGTACTATCCAAGTGAAGTCTACTCAAGCATGACTTGGAAATGAATGAATACAATGCACCAGTATCAAAAAGGCTACACACAGGTTGACATAGAATTTCGAGTGTACCTGAGATCATTCGGGCCTCTGGGTCGTTGGTCCTCTTCATCTCATAAATTCGGCGCTTGCCAACCCCAGAACTGGATTCTCCCATCTGATAGATGTAGGCTCCACCTTTGTTTGATCCTGTTGTCTTAAACCACGCGGACTGAGTTGCCTGATTCTGAACAGCTGAATGCTTCGGGGCCTGAGATGTCGCTGGAGTAGGCCTGGAGTATCTTCAGAAGAAATGGGCCTTATGCCCAGCAATCCCACAGTTATTACACGTGAGGGTAGGTTTCGGACACTTAGTGCTGAAATGACCCTGTTTTTTACAATTGTAACAGGTGATGGCCGAACTGGCCACTCGGGACTGAGATTCTGCAGGTTTAGGTGCCGTGGGAGGTCGCTCAGAAAAATTAGTGCCCGCACGAGGCTTCTTGAAAGTTGCCTGACTGCCTTCGGGCTGATTATGATTCTTTGATTTCTTGCCAGAAGATGAAGTTTAATTCTTAGCAATTTCCTTCGCAGTAAGCTCATAAGCAAGAGCTTTCTCGATGAATTCGGCTAGGGTGGCACAATGATGGTTAAGCAATTGTAACCGGATATGAGGTTTCAATCTCTTACTGAAATACTTGATCTTATCCGCCTCGGAGTGGATAATGGATGAGGTGAATGGAAGTAGCTCCTAAAACTTCTCGGCAATGGCGAGAACATCATCTTCTATTGAGGGTTCAGGACTGAGTATCTCCGACAACTTGGCCTCTCTGAGTGGGGTCGGTTGCATCATGAGGGTCTTGAACTGGTCCCACGTACAAGATCCGTCGGTGGGTTTCAAAGATAGCCACCACGAGTGAGCGCTCTTACACAGATAGTAAGCCGCAACTGAAACTTTGTGCCCTTCGGGACACTCCACCATAGCAAATAGCTTCTCAAAGTGTTCAAGCCAGTGGACAATATCTGTCGGCTCATACGAGCCCTCAAAAGTAGGTGTTCTCTGGCGAGAGATGTCGCCGATAATACTGCTCACACTCCTCTCTTGACCCTGAGGTGGTGGCGGAGGAGCCTGTTGATTCTGAACAGTTGAGTTCTGCATCGTCTCCATGAGGCATTCCATCTGAGTCATTTGGGCCATCATGCCCTGCATAAAAGCGAGTGGATCGACCCGAACACCTTCTGATTGAGCTGTGTCCCGGGTAAGACTCCCTGACAGTGAATGATTACTTCCAGGTGAATGAGTGGCAGCTGTAATATTCGGAATTTCTACTACTGTTGTTTAATATTATCTTATCCAAGTTATATTGTACATCATGGAAACTGTATAGTATGGATAAAATAAATTAAGGAATGAGATGTCAGTATTGGTATAATTGTTGTATTTGGTCGACAATTGCATTTGAGGATATAATATGTTGAGTATAAATATTTAGTATGCCATGTGTTCATAACTAGTAAGTTGAGACGTTGGACAAGAATAGCTGAAAATGGATAAGTATAGCCTTATTAGTGCACGCTAAAATACAAGCGTAGCGCAACCTATCGTGCACGGTTAGCGCACGCTAATGGTAAAGGATAGTGGACGCTAGTACAGACCAGATCAGAAGGAATCTATGTGTGGACCCAGTCACTTTCGGCGTGCCGACGAGGTCAACGGATGTTTGTTGTGAAGGGTTAGCGCACGCTAATGCATATTGTTAGCGCACGCTAACATTAGATCGGTCCAAAGGGACACTAGCGTATGCTAAACAGAGGAGATTACGTACGCTAATGCATGGGCATTGCGTACGTAAATCATTATATGCAGTAAGGCAGTGGACTCTGGACTGCGATAGCGCACGCTACCAAAGACAGTTAGCGCACACTAATAATAGTCAGTATATATATGTGCAGTTGGCCATTATTCTTCATTTCGTCCATTCTTTCCTTGCAACTGATAGAGAGAGTTCTTAGAGAGATGTTTGAAGTTCCAAACACTATATTATGGTGGAGTTAATCATCCATAACAACATTTGAAGCTTGGAAGTGATTGAGAATGGATTCAACCTTGGGATTCAATCCATTCCTTCAAAAAGGTAATTACTCATCACCTTTAGATTTCGTTTTGGATTGAATGTTGATGTTCTTGAGTTGATGATTATTACATAAACAAGTAGACAAGCATGATTATGAGATAGATTGCCGGAGTATGATAATATTAATATGATTCGTGTGGTTTGAATTGTGTAGTTCGTTTTGTTGAGATAAGTTGGTTAATCCTTCTTCTCCATTGCGGATGTTGATGTCATTATTGATGATTAATCTCTGTAATGTTAGATTAGGGAAGTGTTGTTAGGGTTCTTGGTGTTCATGATGTTGATATTTGAGGAAGAAGATGATCTATGAATATATGAATTGGATTAAGAGTTGGATGATTACCTATATGTTAAAGGATATCGGATTTCGTTGTTTTGATAGCTATGAACATGGCTTCGAATCACTTAGTGTTCTTGATTATCGCCATATGTTGATCGGTACCTGAAATGCATGCAACTGCATGTCTTTACGCACGCAAGGGTTACTGGCTAGCGCACGCTAACGGGAACGACTTAGCGCATGCCACGTTAAGTGATTAGCGTGCTCTAAGTCAACAGGTAGTGTAGTATATCCTGTTTCGGTTATGAATTCGTGATCGTTTAAGTTGGATTGATCAGACTTGTGGTTAATCGAAATATTGTTGAGCCGTTGGTTTGTTGATTGGTTATATAGGTTGTTGATAATTGTCGAATGTGTGTTAATCGATTATTGTAATAGGTTGAGATTATTGATCCGTGATTAGAACCATGCTTTGCGGTCGTGTTCGAGGAAGTTCGTAGATTGCTTTGGTCGGGACTGAGGAGCTCGTAGACGAAGGCAATGGAATTGGTAACGGCTTCCTCATCATTGTATCGGTATCGAGGCAAGTTATTACTTGCTCAGTTTATAATATTTAATGAATGGTTTTCATTTCATTCGTTTATAATTCCTATAGCAATATTTATAATCGTAATCACAGGAGATTTGGGATTATAGGTTGTATTCGAGTTTTGGGAACCAAATCATAATGTATGTGATTTACATTTGTTGTTGGTATACTTGGTATCGAGGATACATTGTGGTATAGACGAAGACGTGAATTATATACCGTCCATGACATTTTGGATCCTTGAATATTCAGAATAACGGTTCGTGATGGTTTAGACATCGAGATTGCTCTCGAAAGACTCGGTGAGTACTCCAATCATATTTATCATTTGTGTCGATCATGTTGTGATACATTCGTGTATCATTGTTGTCATGCATTTGTGTATTGTTGTTGTCGTGCATTGTGTACTGTTGTTTTGTGCAGTTGTGCATTGTTGTGATATGTCTACCATGCGTTGGTCCGATGGGATCAACATGGGATATCTATAGCTGTGTGCGCTGGATCGTTGGACAGGTAATGCCACCATGCGTTGGTCCGACGGGATCATCATGGGGATCTATAGCTGTGTGTGCTGGATCGTTGGATTACCATATGTGTTGTTGTTGTGCATATGTATATTATAGGTTTGCCATAAGTATACATTATTGTTATTGATGTGAGAATATTGACGTTGTCATATAAGTATGCATTTGTAGGTCTTGTGTTAGGACCGTGTCCGTATGTTGTGTTGATCTGATCTTGGATTAGACTGACGTGATTTCATCGTGGCATTTTATATCTTGAGGTATGTTCCGCACTTTCTTTGCTATTTTTCTTTGATGGACAATCGATTCTCGTGTTGAGATGTGATTATGTTACCCGATGGATTGGGTTGGACAAAGTTAGTAGATTTCGTAATAGTGAGTTATGATAATGTTTTGATAACCTTGGGTATTGTTGAGATACAATACAGACATTTCGGTATGAGCTTATTATGTTGTTGAAAGGATACGAGATGTGAACTTTGGTGATTATTATCACGAGTTGGTAAAGTTATGGCACTAAGATTACATTGGTCGTATTCTTACTTAGTATTTTCATTGGTTTGTACTTATTGTTGTGATGTGATGGTTATCATTGTTGGATATTATGGCTGACCCCCTCGTGGGCTTTCTTTTTAGGTTCTTGGATTATCAAGCTTGTAGCGGTCGTGGAGAGATGAACTTCCTGGAGGATACTGGCTAGGGCATGTATTTGTGTATTGAGTTTCCTGATCAGTTCTTGTATTCCACTGGTAGAGTATTTTAATTGTTTGTCTTTTTTCGCTGCGTGAGTATTTTTAAATGGCCTATTGGTATCTGCTAACTTAGGTTACTTTGGCAATCGTCTTCGAAAATATTTTGTCGGTATGTGTAAGCAATAGCTTAACGTATGTTTTTAAACTGTTGAGTTCTGGCATTTCAGACCTTGTTCTTTCAAATGAGATTTTGCGACGGTCTTTGTTAAACGGATTTTATTAAGTCTTCGAATGTTTTAAATAGATTATACCGTCATTAGCCTTTTGGGCGCTTGTAAATGATTGTGAAAATTTCCTTCAGCCTTGTGGGTTCCATCTCGGGGACCACGGCGCTGTAATATTCCTGGATGGCTCTGGGGGTGTTACAGAATATGGTATCGAAGCTTAGGTTGTGAAAACCTAGGTAGTCGGGTCCAGTTTGGTCGTACTTTTGTCATGTCATTCGAGTCGTCGACTGACAAGTGTTTGAGCTCTGGGTTTTTGTTGTTCACACGGGCTTGTACATTATGGGATTTACCAGTGTAGTACTGGGGTTGTTATAAACTTTTCCAAATGGTGTCAACGTGTTTCTTCAGATAGAGCTGTGTTGTGTTCTCGAGTTGAAATGAGTTTGCAAAATGAGTGTTTTGTAAATGCCTGTGTCGAGTATTTTCTAGAGTCGAGACATGTGCCAGTATCACGGGAAATCATCGGCTTCACGATCTGTAAGTATTTGGATTCTTAAATTGCATTGAGATTTATTGCCGATCTAAGTTTATATGTTTTGAGATTCAGAAAGTTATTATGTGTTACAGTATAAGGTGACAAAGTTGGGACATGATTGATGATCTTGAGAAGTTATGATTTTGGAAATCAATATGTCGGTTAAGTTTTGAAACGGAGTTGTGTATTCGGGAGAAGAACTGTGTATTGTTGAGAAGAACATGTAGTCATGTTAGTTCATTTTTGAGATATATGGAACTGTTTTCGAGCATTTGAAAATGATACTTTTCAAAATGAATGTTCTACGGATGTTTTACGGAAAATGATTTTTGGTCCGAGACCCAATCGATTTTGAAATAGTTTTGTAACTCAGGACTTGAGGTCCGAAAATGGTTTTTCTACTTTTTAAACTTCTTGTAATGTGAAACGGGATTTGGGCTGAGACCTAATATTTAAAAAAAAGGCTTTTTCATGTTTTCTAAAACTCCCGAGATTTGTAAAACACTTTACCAATTGTGTATATATTTCGTTTCTGCCTTTCAGAGTTTTGATTTACTTCTTCAAATAAAATTTCTCGGGAAGTTTTTCGGTGTGATAATTTATTTCAATCTTTTGTCAATGCATAATTGAGGTGATCCAGGATGGGTTAATGATTGACATTGCGATCATATGTGGAAAAGGAGTTTTTATCGGAGTCTATTTATTGAGATTTTGGAACTCTATCGTGTTGTTTTCCGATGGAATGTCAGTGGATTGGGTGACGAGCCTAAATGGTATATAGGGGTATGGATATGGGCAATCATTTGCATAATTTCATTTTTCGTGTGTATTCGAAAAGAATTGTCATCGAGAACTTGTCGTAAGCAAGCCGATTTAATTTTTCAAAAATTGATTTCGTGGTCTTGCAAAAATTTATGTTTTGAGTTTTGAAATTCTTGAAAGAACTTCTGAAAATTTGTCTTCTTGTCAAGACTATATGTTTTAAGCTGGTTTTGAAAATGTGACTGATATACATACGCATTTAGTGCATAGTGCATATCATGGTTAAGTTATGAATGTGGCTCACGAACTGGATAATACATCAGTATGGTACGAGGAAAAGATATTTGAACTTCAGTATGGTAGTTTGGTTATCCAGGGATGATCGGTTGATTTATCGGATAAGAGAATATTCTGCGTATTGTAGATTCGAGTACAGAATATGTTTTTGGAACTTTAGATTTTGTGAAACAGGGACATATTTTTTATGTGATTCCATTGGTATGGTAGTAGTGCAGTTTTACCATAATGATTTTTGAATGATTTCTTTGTAAGTGTAGATTTGGGGATGGTGACCCCAAGCTGGTTGTTTTGGATATTGAGTGGTTGTTCCCACTCCATGTATAATTGGATATGTTTGTCGGTTTGTGATTGGTTGTTCGTATGCCGAGGGATATGTTCACCAGTCGGGTATGTTTATTGAGATCCACTGTATGTGATTGGTGTGTTGTTTTGAGAACTTGATGAGTTCGTATATCAGTTTCTGTGGTCCTGTGTTGATCGTGTTGGAGTTTACCGTGTGAGGGTATTCTTGATTTTCGTTGATTATATTGGAGTTTATCATGTTGATGGTATTCTCGATTGTGTTTTGACCTCTGGTTGGTCATATTGGAGTTTATCATGTTGATGGTATTCTCGGCTGCGTTTTGACCTTTGGATTGGTCATATTAGAGTTTATCATGTTGATGATATTCTCGGTTAATTTATGGGTTGATCATTGCTGGTGATCATCCGAGCGTTCTGATTTTGTGTCGATATTTCAGGATTTGTTGCTATTGTGTTGGACAGTTGTCTCACTGATGTATCGTGTATTATTGGTTTTTAGCAGATTGGGACTTGATTGTGTAATCAGGCAGACAGGATTTGAAACGGATAGATTAATTCATCCAAAGATGATATATTTTGTTGAGACTCATGGAATTGTGATTGTAAGCATGTTGAAGCTTTACAGTGAAGTCACTTGCTAGTATCTCAGGAGATCGTCGACTTAGCGTATATGTAAGTATGCTATTTTTTTGTTATTCAGTAATAATGATGATTGATCGTTGTCGTGATGGTTTTGGAATATTTTGTTTGAACGGTTTGTTTATTTTCTATGATGGATTGCAAGTTTCGAGGATGAAACTTGTAAGTGGTGTAGTATGTAATATCTGGAATTTCTACTACTGTTGTTTAATATTATCTTATCCGAGTTATATTGTACAGCATGGAATCTGTACAGTATGGATAAAATAAATTAAAGACTGAGATGTCAGTATTGGTATAATTGTCGTATTTGGTCGACAATTGCATTTGAGGATATAATGTGTTGAGTATACGTATTCAGTATGTCGTGTGTTCGTATCTAGTATGTTGAGACATCGGACAAGAATAGCTGAAAACGTCTAAGTATAGCCTTATTAGCGCACGCTAATATACAAGCGTAGCGCACGCTATCGTGCAGGGTTAGCGCACGCTAATGATAAAGGATAGCAAACGCTAGTACAGACCAGATCAAAAGGAATCTATGTGTGGACCCGGTCACTTTCGGCGTGCGGACGAGGTCAACGGATGTTTGTGGTGAAGGGTTAATGCATGCTAATGCATATTGTTAGCGCACGCTAACATCAGATCGGTCCAAAGGGTATCTTATCCTAGTCAGAGTTGTCGCCGTGTGGACCCATCTTCGGAGCATACAGACAAACAAGTCAAATATGAGTAGCGCACGCTATGATCGGACACTAGCGTACGCTAAACAGAGGAGATTACGTATGCTAATGCATGGGCATTGCGTACGTAAATCATTATATGCAGTAAGGCAGTGGCCTCTGGACTGCGATAGCGCACGCTAACAAAGACAGTTAGCGCATGCTAATAATAGTCAGTATATATATGTGTAGTTGGCCATTATTCTTCATTTCGTCCATTATTTCCTTGCAACCGATAGAGATAGTTCTTATAGAGATATTTGAAGTTCCAAACACTAGATTATGGTGGAGTTAATCATCCATAACAACATTTGAAGCTTGGAAGTGATTGAGAATGGATTCAACCTTGGGATTCAATCCATTCCTTCAAAAAGGTAATTACTCTTCACCTTTGGATTTCATTTTGGATTGAATGTTAATGTTCTTGAGTTTATGATTATTACATAAACAAGTTGACAAGCATTATTATGAGATGGATTACCGGAGTATGATAATATTAATATGATTTGTGTGGTTTGAATTGTGTAGTTCGTTTTCTTGAGATAAGTTGGTTAATCCTTCTACTCCTTTGCGGATGTTGATGTCATTGTTGATGATTAATCTCTGTAATGTTAGATTAGGGAAGTGTTGTTAGGGTTCTTGGTGTTCATGATGTTGATATTTGAGGAAGAAGATGATCTATGAATATATGAATTGGATTAAGAGTTGGATGATTACCTATATGTTAAAGGATATCGGATTTTGTTGTTTTGTTAGCTATGAACATGGTTTCGAATCACTTAGTGTTCTTGATAATCGCCATATGTTGATCGGTACCTGAAATGCATGCAACTTCATGTCATTTGTGCATGCAAGGGTTACTGGCTAGCGCACGCTAACGGGAGCGACTTAGCGCACACTACATTAAGTGATTAACGTGCGCTAAGTCAACAGGCAGTGTAGTATGTCCTGTTTCGGTTATGAATTCGTGATCGTTTAAGTTGGATTGATCAGACTTGTGGTTAATCGAAATATTGTTGAGCCGTTGGTTTATTTATTGGTTATATCAGTTGTTGATTATTGTCGAATGTGTGTTAATCGATTATTGTAATAGGTTGAGATTACTGATCCGTGATTAGAACCATGCTTTGCGGTCGTGTTCGAGGAGGTTCGTAGATTGCTTTGGTCGGGACTGAGGAGCTCGTAGATGAAGACAATGGAATTGGTAACGGCTTCCTCATCGTTGTATTGGTATCGAGGCAAGTTATTACTTGCTCAGTTTATAATATTTAATGAATGGTTTCCGTTTCATTCGTTTATAATTCGTATAGCAATATTTATAATCGTAATCACAGGAGATTTGGGATTATAGGTTGTATTCGAGTTTTGGGCACCAAATTATAATGTATGTGATTTACATTTATTGTTGGTATACTTGGTATCAAGGATACATTGTGGTATAGACGAAGACGTGAATTATCTACCGTCCGTGACATTTTGGGTCGTTGAATATTCAGAATAACGGTTCGTGATGGTTTAGACATCGAGATTGCTCTCGAAAGACTCGGGGCAAGTACTCTAATCATATTTGTCATTTGTGTCGATCATGTTGTGATACATTTGTGTATCGTTGTTGTCATGCATTTGTGTATTGTTGTTGTCGTGCATTGTGTACTGTTGTTTTGTGGAGTTGTACATTGTATATGTCCACCATGTGTTGGTCCGACGGGATAAACATGGGATATCTATAGCTATGTGCGCTGGATCGTTGGACAGATAATGCCACCATGCGTTGGTCCGACGGGATCATCATGGGGATCTATAGCTGCATGCGCTGGATCGTTGGATTACCATATGTGTTGCTGTTGTGCATATTTATATTTTGGGTTTGCCATAAGTATACATTGTTGTTATTGATGTGAGCATATTGACGTTGTCATATGAGTATGCATTTGTAGGTCTTGTTTTACGACCGTGTTCGTATGTTGTGTTGATCTGATCTTAGATTAGACTGACGTGATTTTGTCGTGGCATTTCATATCTTGAGGTATGTTCCGTATTTTCTTTGGTATTTGTCTTTGATGGACAATCGATTATCGTGTTGAGATGTGATGATGTTACTCGAAGGATTGGGTTGGACAGAGTTAGTAGATTTCGTAATAGTGAGTTATGATAATGTTTTGAGAACCTTGGGTATTGTTGAGATACAATACATATATTTCAGTATGAGCTTATTGTGTTTTTGAAAGGATACGAGATGTGAACTTTGGTGATTATTATCACGAGTTGGTAAAGTTATGGCGGTAAGATTACATTGGTCGTATTCTTACTTAGTATTTTCATTGGTATGTAATTATTGTCGTGATGTGATGGTTATCTGTAACACCCCCAAATCCCATTGGGTCATTACAACGCCGTGGACCCCACACCAGGAGATCCACCAGGCTAACACGACCAAAATTACAATTAACTGACCAAAAGGGGAATCACAATCCCTACACTGACATCCAACATAATATTCCGATATGGAATTTCAATGACAACAGTGGGCCTACATGGCCAAAATAAGATACAACCACATCCACGAGCCTTGCTCGGATAATACAAAATGCAAAGACTGAACAAAACTAGAGTACTCCAACTGTCTGACTGACATGAACACCAAAACATCTTGGACTAGTATCACTCGAATGCCTCGTCGCCACTGTCATGCCCCTGTGTCTCAACTCTGTCCTCGCAAACACCTAAAACATGAAAACATGTTCCGCCCCCACGGCACGAAGCCGTATCACAATGAGGGCCGAAGCCACGACACGAAGCCATATCACAATGAGGGCCAAAGCCACGGTACGAAGCCGTATCACAATGAGGGCCGAAGCCACGGCACGAAGTCGTATCACAATGAGGGCTGAAGCCACGGCACGAAGCCGTATCACAATGAGGGCCGAAGCCACGGCACGAAGCCGTATCACAATGAGGGCCTAATCCACGGCACGAAGCCGTATCACAATGAGGGCCGAAGCCACGGAACGAAGCCGTATCACAATGAGGGCCGAAGCCACGGCACAAAGGCATATCACAATGAGGGCCGAAGCCACGACACGAAACCGTATCACAATGAGGTCATCCAATGACCGTGATCTGCTGAATTGCAGGTGCTGGGAAACCAACCGCGAAGGTTCAAGCCCCAGACTTACCCATCGAGCACTAGTCGAGACTAGCCTCTAAAACCCAATTAATCACAATAGTAACGATCCCAAGATTATCAAATTAACAAGAATAATAGCGTGCTGCCTTGAGTCGGCCAACACGACAACAATAACTCACGGATGGGCTCCGTCCATGGCGGTCCCAATTCAAATACCTCGACTGCCTCGGAATGGCTAATCGATCACAACAACTCAACGGATGGAAACTATCCTTGACAGTCCCAATTCAATACATCGATTACCGTAGAACGATCAATCGATGACGATGACACAACGGATGGGAATTATCTTTGATAATCCCAATTAAATACATCGATTACCCTAGAACGGTCAATCGATACACAATGATACAACGGATGGGAATTATCTTCGATAATCCCAATTAAATACATCGATTACCTTAGAACGGTCAATCGATACGCAATGATACAACGGATGGGAATTATCTTCGTTAATCCCAATTAAATACATCGATTACCTCAGAACGGTCAATCGATACACAATGATACGGTGTAGTGGATGTCCCGGCATCTTAAACTGACCACCGAAACAGATATAATAAACGAATATATCAAACGCCTTCAATCGGCCAATGCATCATCATAGCAACAGTTCCAATTCAATAATAACGATTCAATGATGCCTCAGAATGACATTAACGTCAACAATAATAATGGATACATCGATACCGCGAACCGGCTGTCGACAACATCAGTATCAACAAGAATCTCAATGCCTTAAACCGGCTGTTAACGAATAACAATAACATCTAGCATAATTGCCGAAGGGTATTGCATCAAACAATTCCCGAATATCATCAAATCACGGAGAGACTAAGTCTCGAAATGATACAATACATTCATACACATATATGATAACATTAATCTCATTGACTAGTACAAGTATAAAACTTGCCTCAAACCGAAGGCGAGAAAGTCCTTCCACGATCAACGTCCTGGCACGAAACGACGAACGGCGCCTCCCGACGATCACAAACACTCGAACAACCTTGAATGAAAACGATTCATTCAAAAACACAAAATCAATACGAAACAACGACAAGGACAAAGCCTGATTCAAACACGAGTCGATCACACCGCACGAACGAATATCATAGTTCTCAACTATGAATTCTAACATCCTCCAACACCTCGATGATCAATTAACATGATCATTAAGTTCTTAACACTTGCGAAATCCATTCAACATGATTCACTTAAGAATAATCATCAAAACAATCATCTCAAAATGATAATATCACCAATATAATCAAATTGATCCTCCTACGATGATAATATTATCAATATTATCATTATCACCCCCAAGAACATCATCAATTCAATAATCATGATGTTTGAAACAAAAATCCTTCATCAATACATCATGAATTCGGATTAAACAACAAGATTCACTCAACCATTTACAAATTATGATAATCACCTCCTAAATCATCATAAATCCTTACTAAAATGGTTAAAATCTTTCAAGAATACCACCAACAACAATAATCATCTCAAGGCTATGTTAATCATATAACAATATTAACATAATCCTTCCTAGACATGATTAAAAACCTCCAAACAATCTAAAACATCAAGAAAATAATCCAACTCAAGTAATACTATCATGTTTTTCATCAAAAGTTTATCAAAACCATGAAGAATCATGATATACTCCATTAATCAAACAATACCCGAAGAAAACAACAACAAAAACTTGAAAATCACTTGAAGAACAAGAGGTTGAGGGAACTTACCAAAGAAGAACAAGAAGAATACTGCAAACACCAAAGGATCACCAACAAGCTTCCAACTTCAAGCTTCAATCCAAGGTAGGATGATCAAGATCGAGTTGGAAGCTGCTAAACATCAATAACTAGTCCAAACGGACGATTCTAGGGAGAGAAATTGTGTTTTGGTTCGTGAGGAAATGAAAGACGAAACCAAGATAAATAGACTGACCAACTCATTACGTACGTTATACATTATGGTTAACGTACGTAAGAGGTATTACGTACGTTATGCTAAGACTTTTAATGTACGTAATGTAAATCCAGAACTAACTGGACTAAAATACGAAGGCCTTAACGTACGTAAACAAAAACATATTACGTACGTTAACAAGACCTGCATTACGTACGTAGAGTTCACCTATTAACGTACGTAAGGGTCCGTTGACTGCAATAGTGAGATCCGATCGGAAGATGCTCGGGACCCACCGGCTGAAAGTGACTACGAGGAAGGTTCCTGCGACCTACCAAGCATTACGTACGTAACCTTACAGGCATAACGTACGTAATAGCAACACGCTAGCGTACGTAATGTTGCATCCGTAGCGTACGCTAAGGCTATGAACTTAGCCAAAAAAAATCCAAACTCTCCAACCAACATTCAAACGACGAAACCAACCCGACGATAAGTATAATATTTCGATCCCGAAATATTCCAATGCAATATACATTGTATCAGTCCAAAACAACAACACTTGTACAATTCGAAATGAATACGTACAACTCAGCAGTAACACGAAGAAAAAATTATCCCCGGATATTACATACTCCCCCCTTAAAAATAGTTTCGTCCCCGAAACTCGGGGTACGCAACAAGGGATAAAGACTATCCATCAGGATAAGAAAACAACATCTCCAGGAACACTCCTCACTGCGAACCACTTCGCCTGAGTAATTGGGCCAGCCCCACGGTTCCTGCGTCTCCTGTCCGATCACAGCAAAAAATAGGGGATAAAAAATCAGCCGAATCATAACTCTTCCGCTAGAGACCAGCCAGGAAGTCGTACCAACCGCATGACTAGTAGCACCGGCATACACATCCCGCGGGAGTCGCCCATTGTACATGTCGACAACCATCGGTGTACACTTCCCTTGTTCTCATTAGCATCGAACGTCTATGCTATCACTGACTTATGTCACAAAAGAGAATAACAACGCACAAATATAGTCCTCAGGACCATATCAAATGCACACTCAAGTCCTCGCAACTTGACGTTTTGAATCACAATGAACGTTTACCCAGATCACCACAAAAATCTCGGGTACAATACCGAAAGGAAAAGAATAATGCATCAGACGACGTCAAATCTCAAGATTCTCAAAAGCTATCATAACAAGATAGATCAATAATAAATGGTTCACAACCACAATATTACAATACAGACTGAGTCAAATATCAATCCGAGAAACAAGGAAAATACAAATCAAGACTACATCTCAACGTATCCGAAATCAACCTCCTCCAGATCATCGGGCTCCTCGATCTCATCGACTCACGGAAGACCCAAATCTGGACTCGCTGCTCCTCCTTGACTGTACATACCTCTGGCTCTTGAAGCCTGATAGGACCCCTTGGATGAAGTACGGACTAGAGTAACAAAATCTCTTGAGGCCCACGAGCTGTCCTGAGATCTACTGGCACTAGAACTCCTGTAGTATTTATGAAGGTGTCCCTGCCTCCCACACAGAAAACAAGCAATAGCTGGCACAGTACAATGGGTGCTAACGTGCCCCGCTGAATCACAATTAAAGCAAACAACAGTCGAACTGTCGCGTGAGAAGAAGATACTTTCCCAGCACGAGGACGACTAGAAAACGACCTCCTAGACGTCGGAGCCCAATGTCCCTCTGAATGAACCGGCATCCTATTCCTCTCACCGGAAGAAACTGAAGGGTTCTTCCGAGCAAGCTCCTTGATCAAAAGCTCTACTCCAAGAGCCTTCTCGATGAATTCGCCAAGTGAATTACAATTATGATTGAACAACTGCATCCTCAACTGTGGGTTCAGCCTCTTGCTAAAATACTTGATCTTATCCGCTTCAGTACGGAAAACAGAAGAAGCAAACTGAAGAAGTCCTTGAAACTTCTCAACGATAACAATAACACCCTCGTCCTCGATGGATTCGGGGTTCAACACCTCTGACATCTTGGCTTCACGAAGTGGAGCCGGATAATACCTCTCTAACATGAGAGTCTTGAACTCACTCCAAACACAATCACGATCGGTGGGTTTCACAGAAAGCCACCAAGAATAAGCGCCTTTACTCAAATAGTAAGCCGCTACTTCCACCTTACTCTCTTCCGGACACTGAACCATGTCGAAGAGTTTATCAAAATATTCAAGCCAATGAACAATATCAGTTGGTTCCGACGAACCCTCAAAAATAGGCGGCCTCTGACGAGAGATGTCGCTGATAATCTGACTCATTCTCCTGGACTGTCCATAAAACGGCACCTGGAGTCCTTGCTGCTGTCTACCACGAACCATCGAAGTCTGCATGGTTTCCATTATCTGCGTCATTTGAGTCATCTGGGTCATCATGCCCCTCATAAGCAAGAAAGGGTCGATGTCAGTCTGATCGACTCCTCGAGTATGACGTTCTGAAGGGGAATCGGTCGCATAAGTCACATCTCCGGCAGAATTCTGATCTATATCGGCATCCGTACGTGTATAAACATGAGGTTCTGGGTTTCGGCCTGCTCTGTAGCCTTTACCCCCTCTGCCACGTCCTCGGATTCCTCTTTCCATACTGAAAGAATAACGTTCGATCATGAACAAAGCTCAAATATGCCTCAACGGCCAATCCACAATGCTAAGTCGTTAGCCAAACACGAATATACATACTCAACAGATAAATAGTCACCTCAAACATGCTAATTATAGCCAATACTGAGCCCACACGCTCCAAAACAAATAATCATGAATGAATCGTAACGCAAATGGTACCTACAGATTTCAACAAAACATGTATAATCAATGGCATAATGAATGTATGAACATACAATAGAATCGAGTCCTTACACAGGTCATACGAAGCTTTGAGGTCTTGCGATACTAGTCTTCACTGACGACGACTCGATGAAAGAATGACTCATACAGTCGTCCAACTATCATGACTCAGAAAACCCGACTGTCCAGATTGTCATAACCTGACAGCCTTGCTACTACCGCCTTGGTAGAGCCACATAACACACAAGTCAGGGTATCTCACAACCCAATTCTCTGATACCATCTTCTGTAACACCCCCAAATCCCATTGGGTCATTACAGCGCCGTGGACCCCACACCAGGAGATCCACCAGGTTAACACGACCAAAAATACAATTAACTGACCAAAAGGGGAATCACAATCCCTACACTGACATCCAACATAATATTCCGATATTGAATTTCAATGACAACAGTGGGCCTACATGGCCAAAATAAGATACAACCACATCCACGAGCCTTGCTCGGATAATACAAAATGACAAAGACTGAACAAAACTGGAGTACTCCAATTGTCTGACTGACATGAACACCAAAACATCTCGGACTAGTATCGCTCGAATGCCTCGTCGCCACCGTCATGCCCCTGTGTCTCAACTCTCTCCTCGCAAATACCTAAAACATGAAAACTTGTTCCGCCCCCACGGGGTCAGTCATCCAGATAATGATTATCAAAAACATGTACAACATGATATGCATCCAAAGGGCAGAATGAATAGTATAGTAATGGTAATACGAGATGCTCACAAACCAAAGTAAGAATCGAGCATTCGTGGAATACTATGCCCACGGCATACGATCAATACCGCTCAATGTTAGAACACAAGTGCCCAACGGCGAATCATCAATACGTAACACAACAATACATCACCCGAAGGTAAACCAAGCCAAACACCGAAATAGATACGAATCACAATGCCCGAAGGCTCCAACAGAATACCGAACATCACAATGGCTCGACAAACCAACAAGCTATTTATCATCATAATGCCCTGAATGTCACTCAGCCGAAGCTATCAATCACCACAATGGCCCGAAGCCAAAACAGCCTGAAGCTGTATCAATGAGAGCCGAAGCCACGGCACGAAGCCGTATCACAATGAGGACCGAAGCCACGACACGAAGCCGTATCACAATGAGGGCCGAAGCCACGACACGAAGCCGTATCACAATGAGGGCCGAAGCCACGACACGAAGCCATATCACAATGAGGGCCGAAGCCACGGCACGAAGCCGTATCACAATGAGGGCCGAAGCCACGGCACGAAGCCGTATCACAATGAGGGCCGAAGCCACAGCACGAATCTGTATCACAATGAGGGCCGAAGCCACGGCACGAAGCCGTATCACAATGAGGGCCGAAGCCACGACACGAAGCCGTATCATAATGAGGGCCGAAGCCACGGCACGAAGCCGTATCACAATGAGGGCCGAAGCCACGGCACGAAGCCATATCACAATGAGGTCATCCAATGACCGTGACCTGCTGAATTGCAGGTGCTGGGAAACCAACCGCGAAGGTTCAAGCCCCAGACTTACCCATCGTGCACTAGCCGAGACTAGCCTCTAAAACCCAATTAATCACAACAGTAACGATCCCAAGATTATCAAATTCACAAGAATAATAGTGTGCTGCCTTGAGTCGGCCAACACGACAACAATAACTCACGGATGGGCTCAGTCCATGGCGGTCCCAATTCAAATACCTCGACTGCCTTGGAATGGCCAATCGATCACAACAACTCAACGGATGGAAACTATCCTTGACAATCCCAATTCAATACAAAGATTACCTTAGAACGATCAATCAATGACGATGACACAACGAATGGGAATTATCTTTGATAATCCCAATTAAATACATCGATTACCTTAGAACGGTCAATCGATACACAATGATACAACGAATGGGAATTATCTTCGATAATCCCAATTAAATACATCAATTACCTTAGAACAGTCAATCGATACGCAATGATACAACGGATGGGAATTATCTTCGATAATCCCAATTAAATACATCGATTACCTCAGAACGGTCAATCGATACACAATGATACGGTGGAGTGGATGTCCCGGCGTCTTAAACTGACCACCGAAACAGATATAATAAACGAATATATCAAACGCCTTCAATCGGCCAATGCAACATCACAGCAACAGTTCGAATTCAATAATAACGATTCAATGATGCCTCAGAACGACATTAACGTCAACAATAATAATGGATACATCGATACCGCGAACCGGCTGTCGACAACATCAGTATCAACAAGAATCTCAATGCCTTAAACCGGCTGTTAACGAATAACAATAACATCTAGCATAATTGCAGAAGGGTATTGCATCAAACAATTCCCGAATATCAACAAATCACGGAGAGACTAAGTCTCGAAATGATATAATACGTTCATACACATATATGATAACATTAATCTCATTGACCAATACAAGTATAAAACTTGCCTCAAACCGAAGGCGAGAAAGTCCTTCCACGATCAGCGTCCTGGCACGAAACGACGAACGGCGCCTCCCGACGATCACAAACACTCGAACAACCTTGAATGAAAACGATGCATTCAAAAACACAAAATCAATAGGAAACAACGACAAGGACAAAGCCTGATTCAAACACGAATCGATCACACCGCACGAACGAATATCATAGTTCTCAACTATGAATTCTAACATCCTCCAACACCTCGATGATCAATTAACATGATCATTATGTTCTTAACACTTGCGAAATCTATTCAACATGATTCACTTAAGAACAATCATCTCAAAATGATAATATTACCAATATAATCAAATTGATCCTCCTACAATGATAATATTATCAATATTATCATTATCACCCCCAAGAACATCATTAACTCAATAATCATGATGTTTGAATCAAAAACCCTTCATCAATACATCATGAATTCGGATTAAACAACAAGATTCACTCAACCATTTACAAATTATGATAATCACCTCCTAAATCATCATAAATCCTTACTAAAATGGTTAAAATCTTTCAAGAATACCACCACCAACAATAATCATCTCAAGGCTATGTTAATCATATAACAATCTTAACATAATCCTTCCTAGACATGATTAAAAACCTCCAAACAATCTAAAACATCAAGAACATAATCCAACTCAAGTAATACTACCATGTTCTTCATCAAAAGTTTATCAAAACCATGAAGAATCATGATATACTCCATTAATCAAACAATACCCGAAGAAAACAACAACAAAAACTTGAAAATCACTTGAAGAACAAGAGGTTGAGGGAACCTACCAAAGAAGAACAAGAAGAAGCCTCCAAACACCAAAGGAGCACCAACAAGCTTCCAACTTCAAGCTTCAATCCAAGCTAGGATGATCAAGATCGAGTTGGAAGGTGCTAAACATCAATAACAAGTCCAAACGGATGATTCTAGAGAGAGAAATTGTGTTTTGGTTCGTGAGGAAATGAAAGACGAAACCAAGATAAATAGACTGACCAATTCATTACGTACGTTATACATTATGGTTAACGTACGTAAGAGGCATTACGTACATTATGCTAAGACTTTTAACGTACGTAATGTAAATCCCGAACTAACTGGACTAAAATACGAAGGCCTTAATGTACGTAAACAAAAACATATTACGTACGTTGACAAGACCTGCATTACGTACGTAGAATTCACGTCTTAACGTACGTAAGGGTCCGTTGACTGCAATAGTGAGATCCGATTGGAAGATGCTCGGGACCCACCGGCCGAAAGTGACTACGAGAAAGGTTCCTGCCACCTACCAAGCATTACGTACGTAACCTTATAGGCATAACGTACGTAATAGCAACACGCTAGCGTACGTAATGTTGCATCCGTAGTGTACGCTAAGGCTATGAACTTAGCCAAAAAAAAAACAAACTCTCCAACCAACATTCAAACGAAGAAACCAACCCGACGATAAGTATAATATTTCGATCCCGAAATATTCCAATACAATATACATTGTATCAGTCCAAAACAACAACACTTGTACAATTCCAAATGAATACGTACAACTCAGCAGTAACACGAAAAAAAAATTATCCCCGGATATTACATTATCATTGTTGGATATTATGGATGACCCCCTCGTGGGCTTTCTTTTTAGGTTTTTGGATTATCAAGCTTGTAGCGGTCGTGGAGAGATGAACTTCCCGGAGGATACTGGCTATGGCATGTATTTGTGTATTGAGTTTCCTGATCAGTTCTTGTATTCTGCTGCTAGAATATTTTAATTGTTTGTATTTTTCCGCTGCATGAGTATTTTTAAATGGCCTGTTGGTATCTGGTAACTTAGGTTACTTTGGCAATCGTCTTCTAAAATATTTTGTCGGTACGTGTAAGTGATAGCTTAACTTATGTTTTTAAACTATTGAGTTCTGGCATTTCAGACCTTGTTCTTTCCAATGAGATTTTGCGACAGTTTTTGTTAAATGGATTTTATTAAGTCTTCGAATGTTTTAAATAGAGTATACCGTCTTTAGCCTCTTGGGCGCTTGTAAATGATTGCCAAAATTTCCTTCAGCCTTGTGGGTTCCATCTCGGGGCCCACGGCACTGTAATATTCCTGGATGGCTCTGGGGGTGTTACAGCAGCGTCGCCGCTTGATGAATTAGCATTGTTCCTTGCGTTCGCACGTGTATTCACACGAGCTCCCGGCTTTCGGCCCGCTCCGCGGCCTCTTCCCCTGCGTCCTCTGACAGCTCTCTCCATACTTAAGTAGGAAAGTCACATGATAATTATAGTTCTCACATGAGTACCGCATTATGATTACGTTATGAAATGATAATAATGAGCATGCGCGCTTTAACACCATGATTACATGAATGATCAACTGAGGTGACATGATTATCTGATGAAATTCTTGAAATGATTATCTTGAACAAGTTAACAAAATTAATGATACGATCCACAAGATCAACAACTGAGTAATGAAATGAACTGAGTGATTAATGAGTTAACATGATCGACATGATCTAAAATGAAAATGATGATTGAGGATTGTTGACTGATGAATGATGAATGAGTGATTCTTATTGCCAGAAATTATACCATGGCGTCAGAAATCTTACAATTCTTCCGGTCTGAGGGGCTTGGCGCTTGCACAGGTAACACGTGACGCGAAAGTCCAATGATACTAGTCTGATGAATGATGATTTCAAATGAGACATGACTCGGAAGGTAGTATTCAAAACAACGCTTCGATACCAACTCTGTAACACCCCAAACTAGGCGGCTATTACAGTGTCGTGGATCCCCGACTGGGACCCACCAGGCGAATGAAAATCAATGATTTAAATAATATAACTGCAGTACCGAACCACATTATATTACCAATTACTCCGATGAGGAGTTTTAAATACAATACACCCAAGTAATGCAGAATACCTGTATATTTTATATGAAGATAAAATATAGAACACGGAATAAAATGAACATCCAAACGAAATACCTAGTATCAATGGGACTCCTCGCCATCAAGGTTCTCTTCCCGTGCCTTTGCCTTGACATGACCTGAAAAAAATATCCCCCAACAGGGTCAGTTACACAAAACAACAATCCTCAAGAGTTGAACAAGCACAATCATTAAATATATATATATATATATATATATATATATATGACATGAAATCAAGCTAAGGAGGGGCATCGTAATACGCCCGTAATGGGATGTGCAAGTGCACAAGACGAGTGTCCGGACACACCCATCCTTGTACCTAATTAGTCTCACGGAGGCATGTTACCGTGTGCACAGTCCATTGCGTCGGTGAACCCTTCACATGACTATCATGTGCCCGACTAAAAATTCCACACGTAACCACCCGGCCACGCAATATGAACCCAGAAGGTCACAAGAACAAAAGTGACCATGATGAATATCAATGAATGATAAAACGACAAGGGTAAGGAATGACTCACAGAGATGAAATAATAATGAAATGAATGATCGCTCACTGAAATAATTGGAACGGTCGTTCCTCGTGAATTGAATGATTAGTTTGATAATTACAAGTCTCGACATGAATAATATATCATGAGTGAATTATGAATATGAATGAACAACAATGAAAGGAATGAATATCCTTTTAACCGAGTAAGAATTAACTTACTCAATACTGGTGAAGATAGTCCTTTCTCGAACAAACGTCCTAAAAAGAAATGTTGGTCGCTCGAACAACCTTGAATAACACAATTACCAACAATACGCTTAATATACGAATCAAACATGATCACAACCAACTCAAAACATCGATACGACAAAACCAAATTCATTGGGGCATTATAACAAACGCGTTGTAACCAATCCTCGATTGATTACAACCAACCTCAATTATATCGATACCAAATCTCCAAGGAGTGATACAATCTAACAAAACATCTTCAAGACAATCAATAATCCAATATGAATACCCAATTTGGGATTTCAACAACATCTAATCGAAACCCCCAAATCCAAATCAACATTCAAAGTGTTCTTCAAGTAATCCTTCAATAATCCAATGAATATTCATACTCATAATCATATGTATACCTCCTCATATATCATGATTATAACATTTAAAACGTCATATTCCATCATAGAATCAAAATCTAAGGTTTTGAGGAAATTACCTTTGAAGATTCAACCTCTCTGATCCGTCAAAACTAGTGTTAATCTACTTCCCAAGCTCCACAACGGATAAAGATGATTAAACTCGAACACACAAGTGTTCGATGATGAGAAATCTCTCCCACAAAAACTCTCTCTCGGAACCAAAATGAAGAAGTGGTAAAATGAGCACAAAAATCTCGTTCAAGCCTTTAAATACAGCACAGAGTTACAGTCGTAACTCTGCCATCTTACGGCCGTAACTTCCCAAGTCAACGGCCTTACGGCCGTAATATCCATTTCATATGGCCATAACAATGATTCGTCGAAAAACAATAATGCCTGCACTGACCGGGTTACGGCCGTAACCAAAGCTACCTTACGGCTATACAAAAACACTTACGGCCTTATCCTGCCGAACTTACGGCCGTAAGTTGTCTTTGTTGACAACACCTTCCTGCACAAACGAATGCATGCTACGGCCGTAGTCTTCATAACATACGGCCGTACCTTCCTGCTTATGGTCGTAACTAGCATGACTTACGGCCGTAAGTTCTCTTTATCCAGAAAGACACCAATTCCATGAATTCATGTTATGGCCGTAATACATGATCAGTTACGGCCGTAACTCACTGCTGGAAATGACAAAATCCGACAACCCAGTCTTCTCGATACCCTTGATGAATGATCTGACATACCATATATGTATGAATGTAATTAAATTCAATAACATGCAATAGATGATACTTCCAACACAAGACTCCAATTACGATAATTATGATAATACTCTCGTCTCGATTCTCAAACGGAGTTGAGTAACGATCGGTAACTGATTCACGGCTTAAAATACGCCAACGATGAACACAAATGACTGAACGTGAAAGAAGAATGATTATTAATGAGTGAAAATTTACTGAGTGACAATTACTGAATGGCAACAAATGAATTTACAACCGGGTATAACACCGAATCCCCACGAGGATCGATCAAGCTATGTATATACGAATATGAAATGAAGCACAAGAAGATACAAGAAACATACCTTTGTAATCTGTTGATTAAATGGTGTTCTTCACTTGAGCGATTCTCCAAGCTTTAGGCGATCTCCCTACGATTCAAATCCGCTCCAAGCTCTTGGATAATCCAACGCCGAAATTACCGCGTCTCTACTTGTCACGTGCCGGAAAAATGAACAGAACGACAACGCCTTGCTATCCTCCAAGGATATGGCTAGAGCAAGGTTGTAAAAGCTTGTATATTAAGATTATTACACTCTAAGTGTTTTAATCTTACTCTCTATAATCTCCTGATTTTTCCTCCAAGAAAAATAAGAAGAAGAATTGAAGAAGAAGAAGAAGACTTTTAGAAAAAGTTTTTTCTCTCTCTCTACCAAATGCATGAACCGTAGGAATCAAAATTGGGTTGGAAAGAGATTGAAGTCTTCACTTCTAATTTAATACTTCAATACACATGAAAGAGTCACCAACCAAATAATGGTCATGATACTTGTCCCCTCAATACATGAGATTGCAAACATCATGATGGGGACAAGTCAGAACTCACATGGATGAATGTGTGTGGGGGGGGGGGCATGAAGAAATTGGACGAGTTCGGTCGTTTCGGACTCCCGTGAGTCCAAATAGATAAACTCCAATTTCGTTCCGATGTATTTATATTAATTAATGAATACAATTAATTAATCATATCAAATACATAATAACATAATTAATTTCTCCACGAAATAATAATATTCATGAATTAAATTAATCACCCAGTAATTTATTTAATTCATTAGGCCGTAAATTAATTTATCCAATAAATTAATTTAGACATCCAATTTCCCAATAAATTAGATATCTAATATCTAATATTCATAATGAGAGAATAAGCTCGATTCATTCCATCGTCAATCCTATTGTGAGACTCGGTAGGTCCGTCTCAGTCAGCAATGGGAGGAACCAAAGAGTAGTAGCACCACCTAGCTAGCCTGGTGGCCTACACTGTACCCCAACTGAGAACGAATGATTAAGATCATTCAAGAACCATTCTGTCGTGAATACCAGTATAGGTATAAACCCTTCTTTCAAATGTCCCGATCAAGTTATAGGGTCACGGTTAGTCAAACTCTATCTGTACTTGACGCTATGCATGAGTTAATGCAAATCGAGATCATCAAGCTCTCATGTATCCAATACAACTATGTCCAATGCTTTAGCCAAAGACTTTGATCCCATTTGCCAATAACGGCATATGACATATAACCCATCCACTAACAGGAGAAAGAATTCTATCTTGGTATTTAGTAGGACCTGCTACTTGCTCGCCAAGATGCACGTCGAGCTTGACCCCCACCTTCTAGTTTTCTGGGTCGAACTACTCTAATGAAAATCTTAACGTCACAAGCACATCCCTACCAATCCTCAAGTCGAAGGTTCACGAATACCTATCACAACCTTTCGATTCCGTCATTGACTGTCCCAGAGTGAAATCCGTGTGACGAATCGAGGGTGAGTCGGTTCGAGTATACAAATCCAATTAGCATACTTATAATGTGTGCTCCCACTAACCATTAGTGTTCGATAGGCACTTTCCATGTCAAAGAACACGCCATACAAGTCGTCACATAAACTTAACGCCCAGTCAAGTTTCATCGACTTGCGAACGATTAAGTATTTGAGCTATAAACCTTTCCAGTGCCGATCCCCTCATCCAAGAAGGAGTGGAATGTTTTGCTCCCAAATACACAGACTAGTTTCTATATATATATATATATATATTTACGAGTCAGGAATGCCAGCAACTGCCAGTAAATAAAGAAACAAACAATTACCTTATGATAATGATTTACATAATAACAAGTAGAATGCCATCACACAACATCCTCTGAGTGGCATTCGAGGGCATACTCCTAACAGACATAACACAAGATAACTGACCATATAACGAAAGGAATTGGGGGAAAACTGATTAAGTTGGAGGTTATATTTGGTAGAAAGGGTAACAAGGAAGGGGTGGAGAGTAAAGCGAAGGCCGCTATTCACCTGATCCACAAACCAAGTAATATGACCTGGGGGAGGGTGATCAGAGGTGTCAAAAGCCCTGGGTGTGACAAAATCCCACCCCGTAGAAAGCCTGAGAAATCTTATTAAGCTCTCTAGGGCGGCTGGGCTCATCCTAGATAAAGGATGGGGAGGAAGGACACGCATAGCCCCTGCGACCACTTGGTAAGGATCGGCTAAAAGATCGGTAATAGTCACCTCACCCGAAGGAGGAGGAGACGGAGGATCTACGATAATCAAAGGGATTCCAGAGGGGGGGTTAGGAATAATGTCATCTAGCTCGGACCAGTTTATATCATCTAAAGGTTCGTCCCTAAGACAAAGGGAGGAGCTTATAGCTCGCTCCAACCTACTCCCTGAATCCCCATTAGAAGAAGATAAACCTTCCAAAAAGGTCAAGTAATTCTTGTAGCTGAGTTTTTAATTCTTTCAATTCTGATGGTGCCATTCTGTATGGGGTTTTTGAAATAGGGGTAGTTCCTGGCATTACATTGATTGCAAACTCAATTTCCCGATCTTGGGGCAACCCTGGTAGATCATCTGGGAACACCTCAGGAAATTCTCTAACCACATCTACATCTTCAGGCTTCAATTTCATTTCAAGGGAGGTGTCCAAAACATTAGCCAAATAGCCAGTACACCCCTTATTTAACATCCTCCTAGCTTTCAGTGCAGTTATAACTGGCAGAGAGCACGAATATGAATTACCTTTAAAAATAAACACTCCTCCATTTACCGGTTGAAAGGCCACAGTCTTCTTATTACAATCAACATTTGCACAATATTTAGCTAGCCAGTCCATACAAAGGATAACATCAAAATTAGATATTGGTAGGACAACAAGGTCGGCGTAGAGTATCCTCCCGCCAATTCGAACTGTACAGGCCCTCAACATCTGGTCAGAATCCATATTTTCTCCAAACGGAGCATCCACATTATAACCAACTTTCAAGAGTTCTGGTTTAATGCCCGATTTTCTCATAAATGCATATGATGCAAATGAATGTGTAGATCCTGGGTCTATCAATGTAAGTGCAGGAATTCCTGAGATCATAATGGTACCTGAGACTACGGAAGCATCTGCATCAGCTTCTTCTCGAGTCATTGCAAAGACCCTTCCCTGAACTTTATTCTCTGTGTTTGGGCAATCTCTCGCCATATGTCCGGGCTTCTTGCATCTGAAATAATTATTGGACCCAACAAAACATTCTCCAAAGTGATTTTTCCCACATTTAGTACACTTGGGCTTCTCAGTTGTATTTGGAGCATCTCTCGCTGTAGGATGCTTCTGATTGGCTTTGCCTGGTTTTTGCTCCGATTTCTTCCAATGTGCTGAATTTTTTGAAGCAAATGCTTGCCTCTTCTGCTGATAAGACCTTTGTAGCGCTTTGTCAACTATTTCTCTGAACTCAGTTGATGTAGACCACAACTATAACACCCCCTAACCTAGCAGTTGAACCGAAAAGGGGTCTGTGCTACTAAGTTGAGGAGTATCACTTTTTAAAACTTTTAAAACCAATAACAAGTAGATTTCGTAATGCAAGTACTCAGCGAAATAATGCAAACCGGTTGTTGTGTCGAGAATTATACTCTCCGACCGGCGATCGCCTCGGAGATCGGGCGACCTAGCCATTGCCCAGCAGCCAAGGCAGAACTGCCGACCAGCGACCAGGCAACCTAGCCTTAGCCTGACAATCAAGGCAGAACTGCCGACCGAAGGTCCCAAGACAAGTACCGGTGCCGAGCGATCGACATCAAAGACGATCGTCTCTCGGTACTTGGTGATCGACTCCTGGCGACCGACTAGCGGACGATCATCTCTCGGCACCTGGCGACCGACCCTTGGTAACCGACCGATGCCGAACCTCAGTGACTGGCCGATGCCGACCTCTGGTGACCGGCTAAAGACGACCGCCTCATGCCGCTCGAAGCCGATAGTCATCCAGTCGGTAAAGGCCGAGCCTCAAGACAGACCCAACGTGCAGTGCCGAGAGAAGATCCGCATATCACGGATCGTTGACCACAGCTGTTGGGAATAATAATGTTGTTTTGATAATTGCCAAACAAAGCTTGATACAGCAAGCCCTGTATCGAAAGCCAGTTGAAGTTGCAATCCTGTATCGAAGACCTTATCACAGCGCCAGCATACAGCAAAGCTCTCGCGCTAACTAGATACAGCAACAAAGTCTAAATAAACGCCAAGTATGGAAGCTGTCTCGAAACCTCAATACAGCGCCCTTCCATACAGCGCCTGACTATTCCATTATGCCTACAAAGAGTGGATACTGACATTCTCATCGATCGGGATCAAGACCGTTTGGAAAGGAATCTTTGGAATTCACTAAAGTCAAGCCCTGTTCGATAAAGAAGTATTTAAATACTGAAAGGATAAAGTATTTAAATACTGAAGCTGTCAGAGATCTTCAAATCCCTTAATATCCGGATCCTGGTCTATTCAAGTCAACTATCGAATCCTGCCCAACGGATCTATCTCAACGGATATATCCAAGAATGCTATATATATCCCCAGAAATTGAAGATCAAATACGTACAACCACAACGAAATCAGTCACCAAGTGAAGAAGCTGTTATTATATACATCAGAGCAAAACATATCTCCATAATCTTTACGCAAATCAGATCTAAAGAGATATACAAGCTCAAACATCAAGATCAGCCATCATCAGATCAAGAACTCCATATTCAAAGCTGCTGTTCTTACATGGTTACCTACCCTTTTACCTTTGTGTAAAAACTGAGCTCTGTGTGAACTCAACAAAGTCATTCTGACCTGTGTGGGACGAATAAGGACGAAGCTTTGGAACTGTGTGTGAAGAAGCAAGTCAAGAAGGAAGCTTTAACCAACTGTGTGAACGGTTGAAAGCGGCATTCTTTGTATCAACTGTGAACGATACAAGGATAGGTTTGATTATAAATACATAGTTGTGTACGCAGTATTTATAATAAACGATTTACTCTGTGTGGAGGACCGGTGGACGTAGAGGGTTTACCTCGAACCACTTAAATACTGTGTTATTTACCTTTAGCTTTTACTGTTTCCATAACTGTGATTTATTCAAGTATACACCGCAAAACCCCGTACGCACCAAGCC
Organism: Orobanche coerulescens; assembly: GCA_033398695.1. Taxonomy (NCBI): domain Eukaryota; kingdom Viridiplantae; phylum Streptophyta; class Magnoliopsida; order Lamiales; family Orobanchaceae; genus Orobanche; species Orobanche coerulescens. The sequence continues at coordinate 121,230,974 of CM065813.1, read as the reverse complement.
AACAGAGATTAGACCGAGTTGTCAGACGACGGCAACTTATCGTATTAAAGACTTCCGCTACGCACTCCAAATTAGAAAACCGCATGACTGTTGCTAAAACATTTCCCAGTCAGACGAGTGTACTTACTGTTTTTATTTATAGGGACCAACAATTAGTATCGGAGCGGTTGATTCTAAAAAGAATCGATCGCATTTTTAACTGAATCAGATCCTTAAAAACATTTATTTTCGAAAACAATCTTTGTAATTCCCATCTTCTAAAATGGATACCTTTATGTCTAATAAGATATCTATGTTTCACATTAACGAGTTTGATGACTGGAGAAACAGGATGAAGAACAAACTCAAGGCCTTCATTGGAGAAACAAAAGCTCCGCTCGCATCAACAAAGACCGAAGAATGTCTTCAGGTGGTCACTGATAGTGACTCGTCAGATGATGAGTTAGAAGATCGAGCCTATGTGTGCTCTATGGCCGAAGATAAAGAAGAAAATGAAGACGGCGATGATGATGAGGTAAGCTCCACCTCAACTATTCCTATAAATGCATCTCATACCTTTGAAAATATGTTGAATGAATTTAATAACATTCAAACGGCCCATGAGATATTGAAAAGAGAAAACACCCAGCTTGAAATTTCCAACTTAGAGCTGAAGGAAGAAAACGACTTGCTGAAGGATAATTACGAAAATATGTCAGTTGATTGCGAAAACAGCAAAGTCAATTTAGAAAAACTCATGGAGAGCAATCATCAACTTGCTCACAATCTAAATGAGACTAAGTCTCATCTTGAAAGCAAGACAAATGATTTGGCCCTACTCGAAGCCAAGGTAAAATCACTCGAGAAACGTGAAGGAGAATTAGAGACAATCTTGAAATCTTTCGAGAAATCCTCTAAAAGAATGGAAGAGATCCTAAGCACTGGGCAACATGCTCATGATAAACGTGGCTTAGGGTACAACTCATTCTCCAACAAAGAAAAATCTAGTACGGTATTCGTCAAGAGTGACGAATCCATTCCTGTATCGAAAGAAGTTCCGAGTCCTGAGAAGGAACCCTTTGCACCGCGAACAGCAAAAGCTGCTATTCCGCCCCCGCAATCCTATTCCAGATAGCGGAATCCTCAGCCATTCAGACCTGAAAGGCGCAATCCACAGCATGCTCCACAAGCATATCATAAGCGCCAACATCCGTCCAGAGGGAAAGCTGTATCGAATTATCCAAGGCCCGTACGGCAGTACTGTCAGTACAGCACGCCGAGGTATTGGATACAAGAGCCCCGTTATCCCTCGAGACAGCAAGTGCCCGTTCAGTATCATCAACAGCGTTGGGAATCCAACTGGAGACCCAGAAGGCAAGCTGTTAGGCCAAAGAAAATGGCTCCACCTCCGAGACGACAATCGTACTGGAATAACAACTATAATTCTCGATTTTTCATGCATTATAATTATCATGATTACAACGACTACGTGCCTGCCCCACGTAGATATCGATATAAAGGACCAAAAGTAGCCTACAACAAACAAATTGTTGTCCGGCAAATTTGGGTACCGAAAGGCACTATCACACCAGGACCCAAAGTTACTTGATATCCATTCGTCGACACGAATTGGAAACGCTACATCCAGAAAATCCCTGTAAAGTTTTTTTTGCTTTTACTCATTAAGTGAGGGGGAATGCTGTAAGACCCATGAATACAGTATCTGCCATTAATTAACTGTACACTCGTAATACCAAGACAAAGATCAGTAGGACTAAGAAGGCATGAAACCTTCCTACTACCGACGTGTGCATTAATTAAGAGGGAATACAAGATTTACCCATGAATACAAAGATTAATCCGAACATTAATTGAATCTCGTATATAACTTTTGAGGGGGAACGCTATATTATCCGAGGATACGGCTTTGTTTTAAAACAAATTTTATCTTATTATTACTTTTAGAACTCGTCATGCAGGTTCATAGGTTAAGTTGTACTTAACTAGATCAAATGTAAGATTGTGCTCAGGCGCCAATCATAAGTTTAAGATGTAATACACTTCCCTATTAGATGCTATCATTCTAGAACTTGCTGCGAGCAGTTCACATTTCTTTTAGATTTAGTGTCAAGACCAGATCATTTGACAGAAGATCAAGAAGCCCGCTCAAGAAACTATCAAAGAGAAGGAAACTGTTGGAAAAATCATCTCTGTATCGAAGTCCTCTCAAGTTGCCATCAAGTAGTTATCAAAGAGAAGGAGAAATTGGTTGGTTTGGAAATTATCAAAAAGGGGGAAATTGTTGGGAATAATAATGTTGTTTTGATAATTGCCAAACAAAGCTTGATACTGCAAGCCTGTATCGAAAGCCGGTTGAAGTTGCAATCTGTATCGAAGACCTTATCACGGCGCAAGATACTGCAAAGCTCTCGCGCTAACTAGATACAACAACAAAGTCTAAATAAACGCCAAGTATGGAAGCTGTCTCGAAACCTCAATACGCGCCTTCCATACAAATACCGACTATTCCATTATGCCTACAAAGACTAGTGGATACTGACATTCTCATCCGATCGGGATCAAGACCGTTTGGAAAGGAATCTTTGGAATTCACTAAAGTCAAGCCCTGTTCGATAAAGAAGTATTTAAATACTGAAAGGATAAAGTATTTAAATACTGAAGCTGTCAGAGATCTTCAAATCCCTTAATATCCGGATCCTGGTCTATTCAAGTCAACTATCGAATCCTGCCAAATGGATCTATCTCAACGGATATATCCAAGAATGCTATATATATCCCCAGAAATTGAAGATCAAATACGTACAACCACAACGAAATCAGTCACCAAGTGAAGAAGCTGTTATTATATACATCAGAGCAAAACATATCTCCAGAATCTTTCTGCAAATCAGATCTAAAGAGATATACAGTGCTCAAACATCAAGAACAGCCATCATCAGCTCAAGAACTCCATATTTAAATCTGCTGTTCTTACCTGGTTACCTACCCTTTTACCTTTGTGTAAAAACTGAGCTCTGTGTGAACTCAACAAAGTCATTCTGACCTGTGTGGGACGAATAAGGACGAAGCTTTGGAACTGTGTGTGAAGAATCAAGTCAAGAAGGAAGCTTTAACCAATCTGTGTGAACGGTTGAAAGCGGCATTCTTTGTATCAATCTGTGTGAACGATACAAGGATAGGTTTGATTATAAATACATAGTTGTGTACGCAGTATTTATAATAAACGATTTACTCCTGTGTGGAGGACCAGTGGACGTAGAGGGGTTTACCTCGAACCACTTAAATACTGTGTTATTTACCTTTAGCTTTTACTGTTTCCATAACTGTGATTTATTCAAGTATACACCGCAAAACCCTGTACGCACCAAGCCAACAGGAGATTAGACCGAGTTGCTGTATCGACGGCAACTTACTGTATTAAAGACTTCCGCTACGCACTCCAAATTATAAAACCGTACAGCCTGTTGCTAAAACATTTCCCAGGCTGTATCGAGTGTACTTACTGTTTTTATTTATAGGTACCAACAACAGCCTGTCAGCATCTTCCCACCAGCCGACAAGCCCGCCGAAAGGTGTCAGTAGGACCGCATGTGACAGTGACTCCGGACGCGTGCTGGCTCCTCATTGGACCGCACAGCTGGCTTCCAGCAGCTGCCTTGGACTTTAGGCATGTAATACCCGGTTGTAATTCAGTCATTATCATTCAGTAATTTCATTCAGTGATTGTCACTCAGTTTATTTTTACTCGATTATAATCATTCATCAATCATGTTCATTCACCGTGTTCACCGTTCGGAAAAACTTCGAGTTGTGTATCGTTATTGTTCATTGTTTCAACTTTCCTCATATGAGCTCGACTTTGTTAGATCACCATTAATTTTTGGTAACTCCAAAAAATTCTAAATCTTTGCAATATTATAGAGCATCGAGTGAGCTTTCCAATGGTTCGAACGGTGAGTCAATCGGAGTCCGGACGAGAGAGTTATGGTCGTTTTAGCTCAACCGCTCATTTTTCAGTTATTGGCCGATCACTGCCGAACGAACTCGGCCGTGTCGTCCGACACGGCCCGTGCCGTACTCGTCCGGAAAGTGCCGGTGTTCGCCTCAGACCCGACCGTCGTCGCACGGCCGAGTCGAGCCCTTCCGGATTAGCAAGATCGTCGCCAAAGACGCCCGACCGTGTCGCCCGCACGGCCGAGTCATGCCGAAGTCGCCGTCGGACGGGTCATCGTCGGATGGCCCTCGCCGCGACCGCGGCCGGGCAGACACGGCCGAGTCCTCGCCGCCACCGCCGGCCAATCAGTGCGACACGACCGTGCCGATCGCACGGCCGTGTCCGCAGCACCAACTCCTTAAATTCGCTTTTTTCAGCCTTTCAGCCATATTTCTCCCTTTTCATCACCCTCCACCGAGAGAGAAAGCTTGAGGGAAGGTTTTTCCTTCACAAATCATTTGGGTGTTTGATTTTCTTCATCTCATTTCGATCGTGAAGCCCGGATAATCAATTTAACGCGTGTTCTTCGGATTAAAGTACTTGGATCTTCAAAGGTAATATTCTTCAACACCTTGGATTTCGATTCTATGTTGAGATATGATGTTTTGGACGTTATAATCATGTTATATGAAGGGACATGTATATGATTATGAGTTTATATAAGGATTCATTGGATTATTGTGGGATTATTCAAGAACACTTTGAATATCGAGTTGAAATTGGTGGTTTTCGATTAATTGTCGTTATAATCACGTTTTCGGATATTCATTTTGGATTAATGATAGTATTCATGGGGTTTTGTGGGTTTGAATCATTCATTGGAAGTTGGTTTCGATGTAATTGAGTTTTGGTTGTAAACAATTGGAGATTGTTTACAACGCTTGTTTTAATGCCCCAATGAGTTTCGGGTATTGTTGTATCGACTTTTGAGTTGGTTGTGATCATGCTTGATTCGTGTATTAAGAGAATTGTTGGTATTTATGTTATTCAAGGTTGTTCGAGCGGCCGATAATTTCATTAAGGACGTTGATCGTGGAAGTACCTTCTCGCCTTCGGTTTGAGGCAAGTTTTATACTTGTACTAGTCAATGAGATTAATGTCATCATATATGTGTATAAATGTGTTGTATCATTCCGAGACTTAGTCCCTTCATGAATTCATTAATATTAAGAGATCGTTCGATACGATACCTTTTGGCAATTTTGCCAAATATTTATTGTTATTCCTTTTTGGATTGTCATTAAAACTGTACACGCCGATTAAAGGCATTGGCTTATTCATTTCTCACCTCCGTCGCTTCAGAATCCGATTAAAGGTACCGAGGCATCCTTCATATCATTATTATCGAATTGTCGTTCGCAGGCAAATCGAAATGTTCAATCATTCACTATATTATTGTATCGATTGACCGTTCTAAGGCAATCGAGGTATTCAATCATTCATCATATCGTTCATATCGATTAGCCATTATAAGGAAATCGAAGCGCTCAAGCATTCATGGAATCATCCATGCATCATTGTCATCGGTTAGCCGTTCTAAGGCAATCGAGGTGTTGAGTTGGGATCGAGGATGGTGGCCGACTCAAGACAAAGATACCATCCCTAATTGTGATACGGCTTTCATGCCGTGGCTTCGGCCCTAATTGTGATACGGCTTTCATGCCGTGGCTTCGGCCCTAATTGTGATACGGCTTTCATGCCGTGGCTTCGGCCCTAAATGTGATACGGCTTTCATGCCGTGGCTTCGGCCCTAATTGTGATACGGCTTTCATGCCGTGGCTTCGGCCCTAATTGTGATACGGCTTCGTGCCGTGGCTTCGGCCCTAATCAATAACAGCTTCGGGCTGTTTCGGCTTCATGTGATTGTGAGCATCTCGTATTATTATCATCATTATACCGTTTCATTCTGCCTTTGGATGCATATCATGTTATACATGTATTTGATGTTCATTATCTGGATGACTGACCCCGTGGGGGCGGAACATGTTTTCATGTTTTAGGTGCTTGCGAGGAGAGAGTTGAGGCACAGGGGCATGACGATGGTGACGAGGCATACGAGCGATACTAGTCCGAGTTGTTCATTGTTGGTCAGTCAGTTGGAGTGTACTCCAGTCTTGTCAGTTGTTGTCGTGTTGTATTACCCGAACAGATGTTCGTGGATGCTGTTGTATTTCATTTTGGCCATGTAGGCCACTTTTGTCGTTGAAATTCCTTATCGGAATATTGTGTCGGATATCATGGTAGGGACTATGATTTTCCCTTGTTTAATTTAATGTATTTTAGTCATGTTCGCCTAGTGGATCTCCTGGCGTGGGGTCCACGGCACTGTAATAACCTAATAAGATTTGGGGGTGTTACAAGGCAGACTGCCCATGTGACTTGGAGACGATCGCCCCATTATTATAATGGCCGGAAGGCAATCGCCCGCTAGGAAACAGGGCACCTCAGCCCCTATATATAGCAGGCTGCCTGCACTTGGAAAAAGGCTTCAGAACTTCAACACCCACGGGATTTCATACACAACTTGGCTTTCTCCTACTCTTGGCAATATATATCTCTCGGTTCTTTCTTCTCTCGGCCTCTCTCATACAGAAGACAATCGGCAGGGACGAAGAACACTAAGCTTCGCTCAAGAGCTGGATTAACAGAGTCTTTTTACACTCATTGTACTTAGATTCTCACATTAATACTTGTATCCACGAATATTTGTATTAATAACATCTCGCGAGAGCATTCAAGACTGGGCCTAACAAACCCGGCAAATCTTGTGTTATTTACATCCTCTCGGAAGTGCTCCCGCAACCTTGTTTGTTGTACGTCCATTCCAGCAGTATTTAATCTTCGGATAAATATTTTGGGCAACAATAATTGGCGCTAGAAGGAGGGCATCTAACCCTCAATTTTATTCCTACCGTCTCGAAGAACACTCACTGTTCTCCGGGGTATATACTTGAAGAAACACTCACTGTTATTCAAAGAAAGCTTTCAGAAAAATGTCTTCCGCCTCCGCGTCGAAGAAAGCCGCTGGCCAGCCTGCCAGATGCCTCGTTCCGTCTCAGTCCGAGCCACAGCCGATGGCGGAGGGTAGCCGCCGCGGTCCGAGACGCTCGATCCCACCCCTGACGGGCGGCCCAAGCCTCTCGCTCGATCAGTTCCGAACCGCGGAACAGATCGACGAGGCCATGGCCGTCCTACAAGAGCGACGGAGTGCTCTCGACGCGCCTCCCACTATCACCCCCTCGGCCATCCGCCGGAAGACCAATCGTAAGTTCAAGGCATTGCTGACCAGGCGATCGCCAGGAGGCTCCCATTCGCAAGAGGATGCGCTCGCCAGCCGGGGCACCTCAGTTTTCGATCGCCTCGGCAGCGACCCATCTTGGCGACCGGGGCAGTCCGGCCCCAGCCACGAGACGACGGAGTTTGAGTCCGTCACCAGGAGCTCGGCCTATCCGAATCCCAGAAGGCAGCCCAGCCGTCTGGCTCCCTCTCGCCAAATAGCCGAGGTCGGCAGCAGCGGTGTCAGGAGATCGGTACACGATCGCCTCGGCTCCCGCTCCCAAAGCCGATCCGCGAGCGACCGAGCCACGGCGATGGCCGCGATGCAACGCCAGCTCGACGACATGAAGGCGCTCTTGGAATCCGGGGCAGGCACCAAGAAGACGATCGCCGAGCCGAGCGAGCCGCTCGCGGTCCACATTGAGCTCGCCCCCGTGCAGCACAAGATCGTTCCTCCGGAAACACCCTTGTACGAGGGGAGATCAGACCCCGAAACACACCTGAGCAAGTTCAACATCTATATGACCGGGTGTGGGGCATCTGACAAGACCAGGTGCCGAATGTTCCCTCTGACGCTGGACGACCTCGCCCACAGGTGATTCTTATTAAAAACAAAACATAGTCTTCCAGCATAGGGGCGAAATAGCTGGGGAATGGCATATGGACAAGTCTCCGGCTGTCAACACTGAAGAAGATAGTCAACTCCTAAACATGAGCAAGAAGATAGTCAACTCCATCCGTAGCGTGCGCTGCCTCCCGGCTGTAGAGTGCGCTGCCTTCCGGCCGTAGCGTGCGCTACGCCGGTTCCCGCCGCACCCGCCCGGACAGTGCCTGCACCCGTCCGGCGAGTGCCTCCACTCGTCCGGCCAGTGCCTGCACCCGTCCGGTCAGTGCCCCCAACCATTTGGCCAGTGCCCGACCACCATGATTCTGTAACACCCCCAGATCCAACCGAGAATATTACACATCGTGGGCCCCGCGCCGGAACCCACCAGGCTAAAAACCAATTACAAAACGCCAAAAAGGCCGATGACGGTAGTATTTTCCAAAACTCACAAAATCATTTGAAAACACCAACTACTGTCAAGACAATCAAGGCCAAAAACTCAGTTAAGGGAATCGGTTTTCGAAATCAAACTCACTTGGCATAAAGCCGAATGCCATTTGAAAGAACTCACACAGCGGATAAAAACACAGTCCAAGATACATATACATCAATAATGATATACATAAACAAAATACACGATTCCCCCAACAATATGCCATAGCCAGTATCATCCGGAGTCCTCGCCTCACGACCGCTACCATCAAAGTCCTCAATACCTGAAAAACAAGTCCCACAACGGGGTCAGCAATAATGCCCGACAAATAACCGCAAGTACATAAACATAAATATTCACATGACATGCATCATGAGAATAATAACCTCAACGATAACCTTACCACTTCCGGTAATCCAACGATTCTCATCAAAATCCCAATATCACGATAATACCACATAATACCTCAATACCGAATACTTTCCCGTACACAATCTTCTATGTACGATTGCCATAAAACATACCTCTATCCGGATATCCTTCCGAAATGCATACCACAGACCAAGAATATCCAAAATGACATCAACAATATCTGAATACTACAATCTTTCCAAGATTGTCCAAGTATCTCAACAATCATCAACTGTGCATTCTAATCCTTTTAGAACATCACTAAACATTCGTCAATATGCAATACAACATAAAATACTTATGAAATGTAAATGGAATTACTCATCAAAAAATTACAACCGAACAAGTAAACACTTGCCTGGATACCAACATGACAAAACCAACACCGAACTCATCGCCCTCGTCTACGAGCTCTTCAGCCCCGACTGGACAGAATCTACGGCTTTTCACCGCGGCGTAGTGGTTGTACCTATTGGTTAATCAACCTAGAACCATAATCATATCAATAATCGAACCAACTTGGTAACAATGATCATAACATATTCAATCCAGAATTCAACCTCATATCAAGATTCATCTCTTCTAAATCAACCACTATCATCACTATGATTTAGAATACCATCTTAAATCGGTTAAACGAATTATCAAATCATCATAGTCATCATATATCCTCAAGAACATCAAGAACTCTATGATTCCATAATCATAATCAACATATTCAAAGCATATCATCATCTTCCTTCAACATAAAGCTCATATATCCTCAAGAATCGCAATAACAACATCATAATCATCTTCATACGAATCATTCATCAACTATAACATCAAAATTCCAAAATGAAAATGAGAAATATCCAACATACCTCATAGAATATGGATAACACAAGAAATCACTTCAAGAATCAACAATAGTTCCATAACCAAGCTCTAATTCCATGATTCCGAGCTCACAATCATGTTAGAAGTGTTTAGAATACACTTAGAAGTGAAGAAGGACGAGCTGGGGTGGGAGAAATGAGTTTCCTTTCGTGAACAATGAAAGACCAGCTCTTATTATATAAATTGCGCATCTCATTACGTACGTAAGTGTCCTTACTTAACGTACGTAACAACTTTAACGTACGTTATCCAAAATCCATAGCGTACGTAACAAACTCACTGTCTCATTCCCTGAAGTCCATTACGTACGTAACCCATACCATATAACGTACGTAATATACCAGTTGACTTGCTACAGTACAATGGTCGTGTTACGTACGTAACACGTCCTGTATAACGTACGTAACACGTACGTTGACTCACCTGTCAACATCCTCCGCCGAAAGTTGTCGACACCGGGTCCCACCTGCCGACAATGACTCAATCGTCTGATTTCCATGTTAAGTACGTAATGTCTCGGCCATAACGTACGTAACTCTTGTGATTTAGCGTACGTAAGTCTTCAACATTAGCATACGCTATGTGTTCTATACTTAGCCAATTTCAGCAATTCCTGTCCAATGTCACGACATACCAAATACGAACATATGGCAAAATCAATACATATATTCAATTCAATAACATTATCAAACGTTCCCAACGTCCTCGAGCATAATTAACCATCCACGATATCCAACATATAAACGAAAAATATATCCGAAAAATCGGGGTATTACACTCTACCCCCTTTACAAATAAGTTTCATCCTCGAAACTTGCAATCACTCGCACAAACAACATTTCAACAGAAAATCCAAAATCACCAAGATAACCAAGAATTATCAAATAATCCGAACAACATACTTACAGGTCAGTGAAGACGAATATCTCCCGTGATACTAGCATATGACATCATTTCAAAAATCTCGACACAACAAGAATGCCAAAACAGGAATAATCACAATTTGAAAACGATTGATCTCCGCCAAGACCACAAGAAGTTTATAGCACTGTCGAGTTTTGTGGGATCTGTGATGTTGTGTCTCCTCACCTAAAGCGCATGAGCCGCTCCTTGTCACATGCACGTATCACCGGCATTCCACTCCACATCGAAAGCTGCACATGCCTCGCACCGGCGTTCACTTCCCGATTGGAGCCGCACATTGCACATGACCACGGCACCGGCGTTCACTCCCTGCCTCGTCGGTCTCGAGAACACCAACAATCCACTAACCCACACATCACCACGACAGTACTCAAAAATCACACAGAACCGAAACAATACAGTCCAAAATAGCTATAAATCCATATACACAAAAATCACGCAACTACCACACTGGTAGAGCCACATAACACACATGCCCGGTTATCACAAAACCATGGTGTAATATACAGATTTATTACGGTGTATTTCATCTGTATTCAAACCCTGTATTATTCGGATTTATGGTTTTGATTATTGGAGTATGATATTTCTTGCATTGATATCGTTGTACATAAGTATAACAACATGCAAAATTTCTCATGCAAACTCGTGATAGCGCACGCTAAGAATGTAGCTTAACGCGCGCTATCGGGCTACTACTAGCGCACGCTATGCATGTAGGAGTTGCGTGCGCTAAGAACTCAATTATTGAGCGGGACGGCTATCACATGCGCCAGCCGGGACATGGGTCCGGATAAGATTCCCGCGGATGAACCAGGACAGTTCTGAAGCCAAAATTCGGGAGTTTTTCTCCGCTCAGCCTTCTGATGTGCCAGTATCCCAGGCAATTAAGACGTTTAACCAGCAGCTGGCATTTGTTCGACATCTGGTCAGAACAGATGCAGAAATGATGATCCATTTCGATATGAGGATGAAACCAGAAATCCAGAGGTATATGTCCGGATTTGAATGTACCACACTCCATCAATACCAGGATAAGGCGTTGGCGTATGAGATCAAGGAAGCAGCTATGGAGAAATTTTTGGAATCCAAGAAACAGAAAGTCTCTGGTACTTTTACAGAGCACAAGAACAGCGGGCCCCATAAGGCCCAGTCATCCTTTCACTCTTTCAAGAAACCTCCGCACCCAATTAGGAGCGGAAAGAACTTCGGAGCGACATCAACTATTACTGATGTTACCAGGAAATGCTTTAACTGCGCCCAGACGGGGCACTATCGACGGAATTGCCCCCTTCCTGCCGTGAATTGTTTTGATTGTGGACGAGAGGGACATCGGGCAGTGTTTTGCGAAGAGGCAGCAAAGTATTTTAGAGCCCGTACACCCGAACCAGTCCAGAAGGAAGCCAGTATCCAACACACGCAGCAAAGTGTTCAGATGCCTCAGAATTTTGGCCGCGGACGAGGCAGAGGACAATGGGACAGAAAGGGGACATCGAGTGCCGGATCTGCTCCCCCACGTCTGTACGAGATGAGGAGGACAGACGATCGTGATCTTGCCGCATCGCACCGCCTGATCCTTTCCCATCCAGTTAGCGTTTTATTCGATACAGGAGCTATGCGTTCTTTTATATCTTTGTCTTGTGTAAATCGTTTGAATATTTCCGGTTTTCATACTTGTGAACCTTATGTTGTTGGTTTACCGAGTGGAGAGAGGATTGTCGGAAACTTAGAAACTAGAAATTTCCCTGTATCATTTGGAGGCAGAGAGTGGCTCTTCAATCTGATCGTGATAGAAATGCAAGGAGACGACCTGATAATCGGAGACGATTGGCTTAATTGATATGGAGCAATTGTAAACTACCGAAGGAGGAATATCTCGCTGATCGCTGACGATGGTTCCGAAATATTGTTCGAGGGGTGGAAACCGGGAAGCTCAGGAAAATTGATCAAGGCGATGAAAGCTGTCAAATTGTTGAAACAGGGCTGTATCGGATACTGGTGCTATGCAATGAAGAAAGAAGATGAAATTGTGGAACTTTCATCCATTCCTATTGTGAACGAATTTCTAGATGTATTTCCTGACGAGTTACCTGGACTACGAAGGGATGTAGAATTTACCATTGAGCTGGAACCCAGAGCTACACCAATTTCTAAGGCGCCGTATCGTATGGCACCTACTGAGATGTACGAACTGAAGAAACAGCTGGAGGAGTTACTGGACAAGGGCTATATTCAGCCAAGTGTTTCACCCTATGGAGCGCCAGTTCTTTTTGTCCGAAAGAAGGATGGATCGCTTCGACTGTGTATTGACTATCGAGAGCTGAACAAAATGACGATTAAAAACAAGTATCCGTTGCCACGGATTGATGATCTGTTTTACCAGTTGCAAGGGGCAACAGTATTTTCTAAAATCGATCTGAGATCAGGGTACCATCAGCTGAGGATTAAGGAATCTGATGTTCCGAAATCAGCGTTCAGAACTCGCTACGGACATTACGAGTTTGTAGTGATGCCGTTTGGTCTCACTAACGCACCTGCTGTATTTATGCAATTGATGAACCGAGTGTTCATTGAATTTTTGGATAAATTTGTGGTCGTGTTCATTGATGACATTCTAGTGTATTCTAAAAGCCCGAAAGAACATGCGCAACATTTGCGGATTGTATTGGAACTTTTGAGAAGCGAGCAATTGTACGCCAAACTTTCTAAGTGTGAATTCTGGATAAAAGAAGTAATGTTCCTCGACCATGTGGTGTCAGAAAAAGGAGTCTGAGTGGATCCTCAGAAGATTGAAGCAATTATGGATTGGAAGCCTCCAAAGAACGTGAAAGAAGTCCGAAGCTTCTTAGGACTTGCTGGATATTATCGTCGATTCGTGGAAGGGTTTTCTAAAATATCCCGCCCACTTACTCGACTCCTGCAGAAAACTCAAAAGTTTGAGTGGAACGAGTCGTGTCAGACTAGTTTTGATGAGTTAAAGAAGAGATTGACGATGGCACCGATTCTATCACTTCCACAGGGAACTGGAGGATTTATAGTTTACAGTGATGCTTCGAACCAAGGACTCGGGAGCGTATTGATGCAGAATGATAAGATGATCGCTTATGCGTCACGACAGCTGAAACCTTATGAAGTGAATTACCCAACACATGATTTGGAGCTTGCAGCAGTAGTTTTTGCTTTAAAGATCTGGAGGCATTATCTGTACGGGACTCACTGTCAGATCTTTACGGATCACAAGAGTCTCAAGTACATATTCAGTCAGAAAGAGTTGAACATGCAACAAAGAAGATGGTTAGAGCTGATTAAGGACTATGACTTGGAGATTTTGTATCATCCAGACAAAGCGAATGTAGTGGCCGATGCACTCAGCCGCAAGCCTGTTTCTATTCAGATGCTGGAGATGCTGACCTCCCAACTTAGCCTTCAACGAGAGATGATTCGAGAAGGAATTGAAGTGTGGTTACAAAGGATCCAAGGACAACTGTGCGTGATGGAGATAACTTCATCATTAACCGAAGGAATCAAATCTAGACAGACAGATGATCCTCTGATGATTCGGTTACGTGATGAAGTGATCAAAGGAAAGGCCCCCGGATTCATAATTCATGATGATGGAGTTTTGAGATTTCAGAACCGACTCTGCGTTCCCGATGATTTATGGTTTTGATTATTGGAGTATGATATTTCTTGCATTGATATCGTTGTACATAAGTATAACAACATGCAAAATTTCTCATGCAAACTCGTGATAGCGCACGCTAAGAATGTAGCTTAACGCGCGCTATCGGGCTACTACTAGCGCACGCTATGCATGTAGGAGTTGAGTGCGCTAAGAACTCAATTATTGAGCGGGACGGCTAGCACATGCGCCAGCCGGGACATGGGTCCAGATAAGATTCCCGCGGATGAACCTGGACAGTTCTGAAGTCAACTCTTATTAGCGCGCGCTAAGGAAGCTTAGTAGCGTGCGCTAACTTGTTAAAATGCAGAATATTATAAATGGGACAACAACCCGTTTTGGCTTACATTTCATTCGTCCATTCTTCATTCTTGAGAGTCCAGAGAGCTGTAATAATCCTTCTACACACTTAGAACACATCTTGTTGGTCTTTGTATATTGGTTATCACTTGGGAGTAACCATTGAAGTGGAATAGCACCTTGGAGTGGCATACAACCAACCGAAGTCGGATTCTACCTTACGTTTCAGTGATTTTCATCATATTAAGGTATGTTCAACTTATCTCCAGACTTAGAGTTGGATTCTAAAGAATTGGATGATCATATTAACGAGATATTGATTTTCATAAGTGAATTATCCAAAGTACATCATGTTTGGAATATTGAGATGAATAAGCCTTAGGTACCTTGATTATGATCATCATGATTCGAATCTTATTACATTGAACAAGTAAAGGAAGCTTCTATCATTGGTAATCCGAATCTAGTAGATGACTTCATAACAATCATGGACTTGACTTTAACATCATTATTGTTAGATGAATCTAAGGGATTGATCATGGAAGGATTTATCTAGTATAGATGGAATGTTAAACAACTACAGCATGATAATTTCGATGGATATAAGGTGTTGATATCAACCGTTAAGCCTTTCGAATCATCATATGAAGAATTGTAGTCGAAATGGAATATGGTTTCATAATGGTATGCATATCCTTGAATTCGAAGTTGTTGCTATCCGTAAGATCATTCATAAAAGTAGGTACATGATATTCATGGAGGTAACATGAATTATCACGGAAGACTTCATTGTTTTGATCATGATGAGAACAGTTTACTGCCCAGCAGTAAACTGCCATGCAGAGTTAGCACACGCTAAGCTATATAGATTAACGTGCGCTATCGAGCACGAGTTAGCGTACACTACGTTTTGTACGTAACGTATGCTAGGCCATCAGACGAGTCAGTCGACTGATCAGTGAAGTACTGACCATGCCTAGTTAGCGTACGCTAGGCTTTGTTGTTTGCGTGCGCTATCGAGTAGACTTAACGCACGCTACACAGAGTACTTAGCGTGCGCTAAGCAGTTCAGGCAGATTATATTTTATGAACTTTTGGCCGTAAATCGAATTGTTAAACATTCGTACGACGTGAGATAAATCCTATATCATTTCTTTTGTTAAGGTTTGATCTTGTTACGTGATTGATTGAGGAGGACGACCTTCGAGTGTTCGTTTTCGTGGAAGTATTGTTCTTGTCTTGAAATCGAGGCAAGTACCTTAATTGTTTTATGTATTGTTGTTATACATATTGTCGTGCATGTATGTCGTTATTGTATGTCTACCTCGTGTTGGTCCGACGGGATCATCGGGGGATCTATGCTAGCGAGCGCTGGATCATCGGACGGGTTTTTCCACCACGGGTTGGTCTGACGGGATCATCGTGGGTTCTAGGCAGTGAACGCTGGATCGACGGAATTACCATGTGTATGTTATGATATCATGTTGTGATTATCAGTTGTGTATGTTATGTTTGAGTTTCTCGTAGGAGAAGACTCGTTGGACATTTTATCATTTACGTTATTATATTATTATTCTGCGTGTGACGTTGAAATAATATGTTGTGGTACTTGTACTAGCCTCGTTGTGCTAACCCCTTCGGGGGTGAACATTTGTTTATGTTCAGGATCCAGGAGAGCGGGAAAACAACCACTGGAGCTGCATGACGACGAAGGTGCAGAGTGATGTTTCGGCCGGGTTCATTTGTCTGTTGTTTATTGGTTATTTCATTAAGTACTCGAGTACGAAGTCATTTATGCTGAATTTGAATTTGGTGATGTATTATTAAGTTCCTGTTGAATAATTGTACTTTCAGTATTTGGTCAGGAATGTTGTATCTTAATTCCGTTATTTCCATTCGTTAGTACCCTTTTAATGTCTGTTCAATTCTTCAGCCTTGTAAATCCTTATGTAAAGGATTTACGGCGCTGTAACATTCCTGAATATATCGGGGGTGTTACACATGGTCTCCTATACCATATTTGTAATACCCCAAGATCCAACCGGGAATATTACACGCCGTGGGCCCCGCGCCGGAACCCACCAGGCTAAAAACCATTTACAAAAACGCCCAAAAAGGCCGATGACGGTAGTATTTTCCAAAACTCAAAAAAAATCATTTGAAAACACCAACTAGCGTCAAGACAATCAAGGTCAAAAACTCGGTTAAGGGAATCAGTTTTCGAAATCAAACTCAGTTGGCATAAAGCCGAAATCCATTTGAAAGAACTCACACAGCGGATAAAAACACAGTCCAAGATACATATACATCAGTAATGATATACACAAACAAAATACACAATTCCCCAACAATATGCCATAGCCAGTATCGTCCGGAATCCTCGCCTCACGACCGCTACCATCAAAGTCCTCAATACCTGAAAAACAAGTCCCACAACGGGGTCAGCAATAATGCCCGAAAAATAAACGCAAGTACATAAACATAAATATTCACATGCCATGTATCATGAGAATAATAACCATAACGACAACCTTACCACTTCCGGTAATCCAACGATTCTCGTCAAAATCCCAATATCACGATAATACCATAAAAATCCCAATATCACAACAATACCGTATAATACCTCAATACCGAATAATTTCTCATACATAATCCTCTATGTACGATTACCATAAAACATACCTCTATCCGGAATTCCTTCCGGAATGCATACCACATACCAAGAATATCCAAAATGACATCAACAATATCCGAATACTACAATCTTCCCAAGATTGTCCAAGTATCTCAACAATCATCAACTGTGCATTCTAATCCTTATAGAACATCACTGAACATTCGTCAATATGCAATACAACATAAAATACTTATGAAATGTAAATGGAATTACTCATCAAATCATTACAACCGAACAAGTAAACACTTGCCTGGATACCAACATGACAAAACCAACACCGAACTCATCGCCCTCGTCTACGAGCTCTTCAGCCCCGACTGGATGGAATCTATGGCCTTTCACCGCAGAAAAATGATTATACCTATTGGTTAATCAACCTAGAACAATAATCATATCAATAATCGAACTAACTTGGTAACAATGATCATAACATATTCAATCCGGAATTTAACCTCATATCAAGATTCATCTCATCTAAATCAACCACTATCATCACTATGATTTAGAATACCATCTTAAATCGGTTAAACGAATTATCAAATCATCATAGTCATCATATGGCCTCAAGAACATCAAGAACTCTATGATTCCATAATCATAATCAACATATTCAAAGCATATCATCATCTTCCTTCAACATAAACCTCATATATCCTCAAGAATTGCAATAACAACATCATAATCATCTTCATACGGATCATTCATCAACTATAACATCAAAGTTCCAAAATGAAAAGGAGAAATATCCAACATACCTCATAGACTATGGATAACACAAGAAATCAATTCAAGAATCAACAATAGTTCCATAACCAAGCTCTAATTCCATGATTCCAAGCTCACAATCATGTTAGAAGTGTTTAGAACACTCTTAGAAGTGGAGAGGGACGAGTTTTGGAGAGAAATACCTCAAAGGATCGTGAGAGAAATGAAAGGCAACACTTCAATATATAAACTACACTCTCATTACGTACGTAAGTGTCCTTTCTTAACGTACGTAACAACTTTAACGTACGTAATCCAAAATCCATAGCGTACATAACAAACTCATTGTCTCATTCCGTGAAGTCCATTACGTACGTAACCCATACCATATAATGTACGTAATATACCAGTTGACTTGCTATAGTACAATGGTCGTCCTAAATAACGTACGTAACATGTGCGTTGACTCACCTGTCAACATCCTCCGCCGAAAGTTGCCGACACAGGGTCCCACCTGCCGACCATGACTCGATCGTCTGATTTCCATGTTACGTACGTAATGTCTCGGCCATAACGTACGTAACTCTTGTGATTTAGCGTACGTAAGTCTTCAACATTAGCGTATGCTAAGTATCCTATACTTAGCCAATTTCAGCAATTCATGTCCAATGTCACGACATATCAAATACAAACATACAGCAAGATCAATACACATACTCAATAACATTATCAAACGTTCACAACGTCCTCAAGCATAATTTACCATCCATGATATCTAATATATAAACGAAAAATATATCAGAAAAATCGGGGTATTACACTAGTCAGCCGAGACAGTAGGGGCAGAGAGGTTCTGGACTCGGGAGGATCGGCAGGTAGCGCACGCTACTGTCGGACACTGCGCACGCTATGGCCGGCAGGTAGTGCATGCTATGGCCGGAAGGCTGCGCACACTACCTGGCCGAGCGGTTTAGTCCAAGAAGTCTCTGGATTGCGGCCTGGGCCGACAACGCATGATGGCGGGCCTCAGCCGAACATTCTCGACCATGACTACCCGTTAGCGCACGCTAGCTCGGCAGCCTAGCGCACGCTAGGCTGCACCAGTATAAATATGACTGAGCAGTCCAGTTTCAGTCATTTTTCCCATTTCTCTCTTTCTCTTCCGCGGTTGTATCCTTCGAGATCATGAAGGCATGTTGTTATACAATTAATCCATGAAGTTTGGGAGCTCATATCATCGATTAATCACTCCATAACATCCTTCAATCCAGCGAATCAAGGTTAGTTTTCCTAAAATCCTAGTTTTGGGAAAATTGGGGGTTTTGCTTGATTTCGCCCGTTTGATCCGTGATAACTTAAATTTGTGATGGATTGATGATTATTAAGTCATATTATACCAATTTCCTTGTTGATCCATGGTTCGATTGCTAAATATTCTTCGTTTTGTTGAGTTCGTAATCGGTGCCTTGAAGGTGTCCGGTGAAAATCCTTAGAGGAGGTTTTGGGCGTTCTACGATTATTATTCCTCGTACGATCGTTGATTATTGAAGGTATGACGTTAGGTTCAGGTTCCTTGTGAATAACTCGATTCGGAACTCTTTCGTTCGTCATTTCCTGATCGGATTGTGTTACGACCGTCGTTTCCGCCCGAGAATTATGGGCGTTCGAGGTTTCCCGGTTGAGCCATGTTCGTCGGAGTGTCCGGTATCGACTATCGAGGTAAGTATATTGCCCATACATTACGTGTTTTGTGGATATAATGATTGGTAATCGACGATATTTGCTAAATGAATGTTTACAACTATTTTTTCAAAAGAAGCGGTATATTTACAAATATGGTTTTCTTAAAAGATGACTCTTGTGTTCGGGACTTAATGTGCTTAATTGACTATGTGTGTTAGTGTTGAGAATAGGATCTCCTTACTTTTGGGTGATGCCATTATGTGTGAATATGTTGTCAGTAAATGTAAAGATCAACCCTTTCGTTAAGATTGTGCTTGGAGTCATACGGATGTATGTGAATATGTGAGTTGTGTGATATTGGTTGTGTCATTCGGTGTTGTTGAGATGAGTATTAATTCCTTGTGGTTGACTATTGAGGATTGTGGTTTTGGAAATGTGAACTGATGAGAATTGTAAGGTTGTTCTCGGGTACTCTCACTCGGGGATTAACTCGACAGGGTCACACGGGGACCTGGTGGCTTAGCGGCTCGACCGGGTCGCGAAGGTTACTTCGAGTGGGCATTCTCACCTGGGGATTGCTCGAAGGGGCACACAGGGACTTGGTGGCTTGAGGGCCGGACCAGGTCGCGAGAATTGCAGGAATGTTTATACTGATGATAATTGTGATATGTCTTGAGTATCACAATGCTTGGTGCTCGGGGTCGAGAGACATTATTTATCGAGTCTTGGTGTTTGGCTAAAATGGCATAAAAATAATGTGTTATGTGCAATGTGTTGTTGGAAGTGAATTGAAGTTGATGATCGGGTCTTGCACCCTGTGTTTTGTAATTGGAATGGTTGGGTCGCGGACCCTGTGTTTCGTGACTGGAATGGTTGGGTCGTGGACCCTGTGTTTTGTGACCGGAATAGTTGGGTCGTGAACCCCGTGTTTTTGTTAACGGATTTGCATTTTTGAAAATAAATTTTGGGGCGTGACCCTAAGTGGCTTTTGAGGAATTAGAACTTTTCAATCGCAAATGTTTTCAAAACTCCCGATATTTAGAAGTGTTTTCAAAGTGCTTTCTTGTTTTGTTTCTACTTTCAAGACTTGAACTATTTTTAATTAATAAAATATCTCGGGAAGTCTTTTGTTGTATTCTCGGAATGTGTTATGTATGGCTCGTATTTGCACTTTATACTTGTACTAGCAAAACAGTGGAGTTTTGCTAACCCCCGAGTATTCGGGGGGTGGATGTTTGTTTTTGCATCCAGGTACATGCAGGTTTGGGAGCAAAATACAGGATCGGTGCGAAGGATGATGGAAGGCGAATGATACTAATCACAGGAAGGCCAGTTTTGGATGCGGTTAGTCGGAGTTCGTGAATGGTCCTTTCCACTGTCGTATTTTTGCTCGTGAGTGTATTTTACCCTTGCATGGGTATGAGTCGAGATAGAAATGTGTATTTTTTACTTGTATGTTAGTGATGAAAGATCAAGTTGGTCTACGAATTTGGTATTTTATCATGTCGGTATGTAATTTATTGTGTGGTTTCGATGTCTAGCCTGGTGGATCCTCACGGAGAGGGTCTGCGGCGTGTAATATTCCCGGTTTGAATTGGGGGTGTTACAAGGCTATCGGGTCCAGTAGGGTGTTGTCGTGTCTTGTCCCATCAGATTGTGTCTGTCTAAGTCGTGTCGCGATGCGTCGTCGGTGATGTCTACCGTGTTTAGTATCGAGGTGCAGCCATCATCTTCGTGCGACCTGTGGATGTAAGTCTCCCTACTATATTCTGCCTTGTGATATACGAGCTGGTTTGATTTTGTGTTATGATGTGGAGTTTAAAGGTGATTTGTGATTATATGGCCTATGTTGTTTGATCCTCGTATGATGCTAGGATAAAAGTGGTGCCAACGTATATGTATATATACACACATCCTGACATAAGTCGTTTTTAGAAGAGTAATGGCCTTAGTGTGGTTACGCGAAGAAAAATTCATCAATGTGATATTTTAAAACTTTACATGTTTTTGGGAAGTCACGTATATTTTGTTTTAAAACATCCTCAAAAGGGAGGAAAGTTTAATTTTTGTATAGTGACCTGAAGGCCGAATTTTTTTGAGAATTCAAACTACCGATATTTTATTATAGGTTTTCAAAACACAATTTTTAAACTCAAGTGAGGTCTACAAAATGTAATCAAGACGTGACTCTCGATTTCAACTTATCGGTTTTATCACTACTACAAAAAAGACATTCAACATCGCTCGTTTAACATCGGTTTTGTAAAAACCGATGTTAAAAAAGACGCGGTGGCATAATTGAAAATTTTAAAACAAATTAACATCGGTTCTGCTAAAAACCGATGTTAAATTAACAATTAACATCGGTTTTTAAAAAAACCGATGTTAAATTAATCCATTTCACATCGGTTTTTAGCAGAACCGATGTTAATTTTTAAATAGAGTTTCGATTTTTTTAAAAAAAGTTCCAGATTTTTTTAAAAATTTAACATCGGTTATACTAAAACCGATGTTAAATTACAAATTAACATCGGTTTTTAAAACAACCGATGTTAAACAATGTTAATTTTTAATTTAACATCGGTTTTTAGAAAAACCGATGTTAATTTGTAACTTAACATCGGTTTTAGTATAACCGATGTTAATTTTTTTTTAAAATCTAGAACTTTTTTTAAAAAAATCGAAACTTTATTTTTTTAAAAAAAATCCGGAACAGTAATATTAAAAATTGGATGTTTATCTTTATTGTTCAAAAATAAAAGGTAAAAATTGGAAGTTTTTATTTAAAGTTCGAAAATAAAACATAAACATTTGTTCGAAAATAAAAAATAAAAATCGGATGTTTCTATTTAAAGTTCGAAAATAGAAAATAAAAATCGGATGTTTTTATTTAAAGTTTTGAAAAAAAGTGGAATATTATTTTCCATAAATAAATAAAAACTGAATTATTATATATATTTTTAAAAACCTGCTAGTTTTTGTTTTTGTAATTTTTTTACTTTTCATAAAAAACTATTTTATATTTTTACAAAAAATCTAAAAATAAAAAAACAGATTAAATATTAATTATAAATCAGATCCATATTTTTAAATTTATTATTTTTTATTTTCGAGCTTTAAATAAAAATATCCGAATTTTAATATTAATATTCCAGATTTTTTTTAAAAAAATAATTTTCGATTTGTTAATATATATATATATATTAAATTATTTATATTTATAAAAATTTATCAATGTATATAGTATATAAATATAACACATTGCAAAAAATATACAAGAAGTTCATCTGGCGGAGTGGTAATATCACACTTCCACAAGCAAGAGGTGGTGAGTTCGAAACCCACCAACAACGAAATTTAATGGTATTTGTTGTAGGTTGGTGGGGATTGGTGCGGGAAGTGCGGGTGGTTGGGCGAGTGTCTGGGTTGGGGTTGGGTTGGGCTAGCTGGGTTAGCCGCGGTCCGATAAAATTTTAAAATCGCGAAATTTAACATCGGTTGTCCCAGAACCGATGTTAAATATCGGGATATTAAACTTAACACCGGTTGTTATAACAACCGATGTTAAAATCGAAGTTTAACATCGGTTATTAGAAACCGATGTTAATTTTAACATCGCGACATTTAACATCGGTTCCAAAACCGATGTTAAATGTCCAAAAAAACCGATGTTAAATGTCTGTTTTGTAGTAGTGTATGGTTGTTAGTCGAGGAATACGTGATGAGGTTCTTGTTGTTCGGGCAGTGTTGCCAGTTTTAGATTAAAACTGTGATGTGAATGCTTAGTCGTTCGGTTTGTGTACATTGAGATAGCTCTCTTTAATAAGAGGTGAGATTTCGGTTTTTGAATAACAATTGTCTTTTGATGGTTGCTCATGAAGTGTTAAATCGATGACTTTGAGATTCGAACGTGTTGTTGTTTATTTGTGACCATCGATTCTAGTAATGTCGTATATATATTCGCGATCATGTTGCTGAGTTGGAGCAGCTAGCGCACGCTGAGTGTGAGGCTAGCGCGCGCTAATGCAGCATGGATAGTGCACGCTAAATAATTGTTGTAGCGCGCGTTAGTTCGCTTGGCAATCGATCACCCGTAACTGTATTCTATGTGCGTTGTTTAGTGATGACAACTATTTTGTGTGAACGTGTGTTATAACTTTTCGTTGCGCTAAGTGATAATTGGTTTTGTTCAGTGAGTTGATAAATTATGTCTGTTGTGTGTGTGTTCGAAAGTGTTTTTCCTAAAACTTTCATAAGTTTGTGCAAGTTGCGAAAAAATCAAATTTTGAAACTAATTTGATGTTGCGATTAAATCGGCGGCTTCGTATGAACATTGAAAATTGTTTGAAATTTGCGAGCCGGCCTAGGATTCTCCAATAAAACCTCGGCGGTATTGAAAGAGTTGTTTTAAAATACCTTGAACATTTTGTAAAATGTTACCGTCGTTGATTTTTTGTGTAGTGTTGGGAGAATTTTCGGAAATGACTTTTAACGTACTATTGTATTTTCGAATAATTCGAGTACATTATTTTCAAAAATCTTTCACAATTTGTTTTTCAAAAACCAATATGATTTTTTTTCAAAAATACATAGTGAAAGATGAAAAATCTTACTCGATTAAAACTTCAAACTCGGATTTGCAAATGTTAGAGTATGTGAGAATGGTTTGATATTCTTGCATGGTTAACTTGTCGGTAGTTAACGGTGATGATGATACGTAGAGGCATGATGATTTTGATAACGCCGGTTACAAGGAATTATTATTTTGGCAAATGATTTCAAATGAGACAGTTAAAGTATGTTGTTTACAAGTTTTGATGAAACAACTCGAGGTACCAAAAGTATTTTTAAAGTTTATTTTGAATAGCATACAAATCCAAGGATTTTCAAAAGATTTCCTTTAAAAGGATATCTCGTGGATTTTCTTTTCGAGTTGTTATTGGTTACCTTATGTGATATGTCATGCTAAATTGGTACTTTAGCATATTGTTTTTGCGAAGTGGTGCAATCGTATTGAGTGAGAATCCGCTTAGTATGCCGAGGAACAGAGGACGCGGCCGTGACCGCGGTACAGTTGATTATGGAGATTAGATACGGGACCAAGAGGATATGGCCGGGAAGGTTGCTATTCAAGCACTTCGTTCTCATTGTTTAGGTTTCGGGGACGGAATCTCTTTTAAAGGTGATATGATGTAATACCCACATTTTTTTTCTTCTCGTTTCCATTTCGTTCGACCGTATTGAGGCGATTGTGTTCGTTAATGCTTCTGACCTTGTATTGTTTCTCACCTTTGTCATTCGAGCGAGTTCTGATATTGTTCCAAATTGACGTGTATATCATTGTGATCTTTCCAAGTTCGGAATGATTTCTTGTGAAGCGTGTGTGAAATTAACACCTCGTGGTTCCTACATGTTTATTGATGTTTTGAATAGAGGTGTGAACTTCAGAGTTCATTGATGTTCGATCATTGCTATTCATTCGTCGTTGTCCAATCATTATTGTTTGATCTCGTAATCGTGATTATTGAACATCTGGGCCATTTCGTAATTTCCATAAGTGTTTGGAAATTGTCTTCGCATTTGGTCTTCCAAATTTTTGAGTTACTGGAATTTCATACCTTTCAGCATTGGAGTCGTGATTTGATTTTTGTATTGCTCGGTTTTATCAACCGCAGCGATTCATGCTCGTTGCTTTTCGTAAGCATTCTTGCGTATTGAATCGGTTCGTAGTGGCTTTATACTGCATGGAGCTCTGGTGTGTTGTCGAGAGTCACCTTGATTTTGTTTTAAGTTTCGGGACGAAACTTATTTTTAGGGGGGTAGAATGTAATACCCACAATTTTCGTTCCGGTTATTTTGGATTTTTTTCAGATATTTCCTGGTTGTCGAGTCCCGGTATTATTTTCTCGACAACTGATTTTGGCGTTTATGACCGTAGATGATGATTTGTTATCCGTTGTTTTCATTTCGGATCGATGTCGTTGTCCCCGAGTGTTTTGTCGTGTTCGTTCCGTGCGATTTCGGAAAATTGAGTCGTTGAATCTGTAATACCCCGATTTTTTGAATATATTTTTCGTTTATATGTTGGATATCGTGGATGGTTAATTATGCTCAAGGACGTTGGGAACGTTTGATAATGTTATTGAATTGAGTATATGTATTGATTTTGCCGTATGTTCGTATTTGGTATGTCGTGACATTGGATAGGAATTGCTGAAATTGGCTAAGTATAGAATACGTAGCGTACGCTAATGTTGAAGACTTACGTAGGCTAAATCACAAGAGTTACGTACGTTATGGCCGAGACATTACGTACGTAATATGGGAATCAGAAGATTGAGTCATGGTCGGCAGGTGGGACCCGGTGTCGGCAACTTTCGGCGGAGGATGTTGACAGGTGAGTCAACGTACGTGTTACGTACGTTATACAGGATGTGTTACGTACGTAACACGACCATTGTACTGTAGATAGTCAACTGGTATATTACGTACGTTATATGGTATGGGTTACGTACGTAATGGACTTCAGGGAATGAGACAGTGAGTTTGTTACGTACGCTATGGATTTTGGATTACGCACGTTAAAGTTGTTACGTACGTTAAGTAAGGACACTTACGTACGTAACGAGATGCGCAATTTATATAATAAGAGCTGGTTTTTCATTTGTTCACGAAAGGAAACTCATTTCTTCCACCCCAGCTCGTCCTTCTTCACTTCTAAGTGTATTCTAAACACTTCTAACATGATTGTGAGCTCGGAATCATGGAATTAGAGCTTGGTTATGGAACTATTGTTGATTCTTGAAGTGATTTCTTGTGTTATCCATATTCTATGAGGTATGTTGGATATTTCTCCTTTTCATTTCGGAATTTTGATGTTATAGTTGATGAATGATTCGTATGAAGATGATTATGATGTTGTTATTGCGATTCTTGAGGATATATGAGGTTTATGTTGAAGGAAGATGATGATATACTTTGAATATGTTGATTATGATTATGGAATCATAGAGTTCTTGATGTTCTAGAGGCCATATGATGACTATGATGATTTGATAATTCGTTTAACCGATTTAAGATGGTATTCTAAATCATAGTGATGATAGTGGTTGATTTAGATGAGATGAATCTTGATATGAGGTTGAATTCCGGATTGAATATGTTATGATCATTGTTACCAAGTTGGTTCGATTATTGATATGATTGTGGTTCTAGGTTGATTAACCAATAGGTACAACTGCTACACCGCGGTGAAAAGCCGTAGATTCCGTCCAGTCGGGGCTGAAGATCTCGGAGACGAGGGCGATGAGTTTGGTGTTGGTTTTGTCATGTTGGTATCCAGGCAAGTGTTTACTTGTTCGGTTGTAATGTTTTGATGAGTAATTCCATTTACATTTCATAAGTATTTTATGTTGTATTGCATATTGACGAATGTTCACTGATGTTCTAAAAGGATTAGAATGCACAGTTGATGATTATTGAGATACTTGGACAATCTTGGGAAGATTGTAGTATTCGGATATTGTTGATGTCATTTTGGATATTCTAGGTATGTGGTATGCATTTCGGAAGGATATCCGGATAGAGGTATGTTTTATGGCAATCGTACATAGAAGACTGTGGACGGGAAAGTATTCGGTATTGAGGTATTATGTGGTATTATCGTGATATTGGGATTTTGATGAGAATCGTTGGATTACCGGAAGTGGTAAGGTTATCGTTGAGGTTATTATTCTCATGATGCATGGCATGTGAATATTTATGTTTATGTACTTGCGGTTATTTGGGCGTTATTGCTGACCCCCTTGTGGGACTAGTTTTTCAGGTATTGGGGACTTTGATGGTAGCGGTCGTGAGGTGAGGATTCCGGACGATACTGGCTATGGCATATTGTTGGGGAATCGTGTATTTTGTTTGTGTATATCATTATTGATGTATATGTATCTTGGACTGTGTTTTTATCCGCTGTGTGATTTCTTTCAAATGGCTTTCGGCTTTATGCCAACTGAGTTTGATTTCGAAAACCGATTCCCTTAACTGAGTTTTTGGCCTTGATTGTCTTGATGGTAGTTGGTGTTTTCAAAATGATTTTCTGAGTTTTGGAAAATACTACCGTCATCGGCCTTTTTGGCATTTTGTAATTAGTTTTTAGTCTGGTGGGTTCCGGGGCGGGGCCCACGGCGTGTAATATTCCCGGCTAGATCTGGGGGTGTTACAAATATGGTATCGGAGCCCATGGTTTTGTGATAACCGGGCATGTGTGTTATGTGGCTCTACCAGTGTGGTAGTTGCGTGATTTTTTTTTTGTGTAGCTGGATTTCTAGCTATTTTGGACTGTATTGTTTTGGTTCTGTGTGATTTTTGAGTACTGTCGTGGTGATGTGTGGGTTTGGGGATTGTTGGTGTTCCCGAGATAGACGAGACAGGGAGTGAACGCCGGTGTCGTGGTCATGTGCAATGTGCGGCTCCAATCGGGAAGTGAACGCCGGTGCGAGGCATGTGCAATGTGCGGCTTTCAATGTGGAGTGGAACGCCGGTAATACGTGTAATACCCGAATTGTCAGTATAAATTTTTCGCGTTATTTTATCTGAGATATACTGTATAGTTTGGTATCTATACAGTATGGATTAAATAAATTGAGAACCGAGACAGTTATACTGGTGTGGTTACCGTTTTGGATTGACAGTTATATTGAGGATTTCTTTGTATCGAGTTGAGGCGATTTGGATATCAGGTATACCGTATGAGAATATTTTTGGATTCAGTATGTGTATACAGTATGCCGTATGTTTGTATTTTGTACGTCGAGACGTCAGTCAGGAACAGTTGGATTTTTGGCTAAGTATAAAAGCATTACGTACGTTAAGCCTTGGAGCTTACGTACGTAAAATGTGTTAGCTTACGTACGTTATATAGCGTACATAACGTACGTAACAAGAGGAATCGGACAGTGGGGCCCGTGGTCGGCAGCTTTCGGCGCAGATGTGGACAGGTGAGTCAACGGATGGAGTTACGTACGTTATGCAGGGTGTATTACGTACGTAATACGAGTATAATACTGTAGCAAGTCAACGTACGTATTACGTACGCAACGGATTAAGTGTTACGTACGTTACGGGGCGGCTGGCCGAGTCGTGGCCGAGATGACCTGGATGGCCGAGCATGGCCGGACGTGACTCGTTGGGATGGCCGAGCATGGTCGGCAGTGATTCGCATGGATGGCCGATCACGGTCGGCAGTGACTCGTAGGGATGGCTAGGACTGGCCGATTACGTACGTAAGGCAGTGGACGGTTACGACCGTAAGGGCCAGTTACGTACGTAAGCCAGCTGCCGGTTACGTACGTAAGTGTTCAAGCAGGCTAGGCGGTGGCGAGCCATGGCGATTACGTCGTAAGCGGTGGCGATTACGTACGTAATGGCGGCAGTCTCGGCTTTATATAAGGCACAGACCGGGTCACTTCGACATTTTCACTTTTTTCTTCGTTTTTTCGCGATTCCTTCGGCAAGAATTGATGGATTTGAGTATGAGCAACTTATAACAACATGTTTTGGAAGTTCGAATCATGGATTAACATCATCTTCCACCCGGATCGAAGGTAAGAACACCTAAACACTTGGTTTTGGATATTTTTGAAGTTTCTTGATGTCTTGGCCGATTTGATTCGTTTTAACTCATATTATTGATGGAATCTTGTTGTATTCTTGAGATTATTCGTTGTTCTTGAAGTTTTGTGGATCCAAATCGAGTATTCCTTTGAATAATCTATTGAATTGGACTATGCCTTCAAAGTGTTCGATGAAATGTCTCAATGAGTAGAACTTGGAAAATTCTACACGTTTCCGTATGAATGGTGATGGAAATGATATTGTTGTGATGATTCTTGGTAATTATGGAAATTTTGTTAAAGGAAGATAATGAATTGGTGATCAAATGATTCGATTATGTTGTTATGATTATGGAATCGTAGTATTCTCGATGTTCTTGGTGGTTTGTTGCGATTCAAGATGTTATGAGAAGTATATGTTGAAGGACATGATTATATACACCTTGAATTATGATTAAGGGTTGTTTAGATGTTAGAAAACATCGGGTTATGTTGTTTTATGGATTATGAACGTGAATTTGGATAATTCGTGTTCTTAAAGAACTCTTGAGTTACATGTTATGATTTTGGAAGGATTTCGGATAATTTGGAATGTGATTATTCACGATAATAATCGGTAAATTGTTTTCTACGAATTTACAAGTATGAACAAGAAGGAGTTTTGTCTTCGTATTTGGAGTTGAAGTTGGAATCGAATATGTGATAAAATCCTTAATGTCGAGATGAATTGATCATTGATTTGATGAATACGTTTTAAAGTGTTGGTGTTTTGGATATGAATATGGAATATTCACATTTAGAACTAACTTATGTATTTGGTACAATATTCGTATAGGAATACGAATATGATTTCGAGTTTGATGAGAATTATTATCCATGTTTGAATTTGGAAATTCATACTTATTGAATAAGTTGTTGTGTCACGATAATTTCATCCCGACAGTGCGATCGACTATAAGGCCGAGCGACCAAGTCAACTCCAGCCAAACTATGGCTAGCTCGCCAAGTCGAAGATATCAGACCACCATCAGGTACCTGGCGATCGACTCCCAAGGCGATCGCCCTTTGGCAGCTGGCGATCTACTCTAGTGACCGGCTAAGGGCAATCGACCTACGCCCCGAGCAGAGACGATCGCCCGTCAAAAGTCATCAGGACTGGTCTCGAAAAGCACCCACGTGCGAGATCCACCAAAGCGGCGACAAGATCTTCGTAGCAGACAAGATCTTTAGCTGACAGACAAGACCTTTGACCACAGCCTGCCACCTACCTCACCTACCAGCATGCGCGCCGAAAGTTGTCAGTAGGACCACCCGTGTCAGCAACTCAGGACGCGTGTAAGCTCCCCATTGGACCGCACAGTTGACTGCCAGCAACTCCTGCAGACTTTGAGGGGACAGGCCCATGTGCTAAAAGACGATCGCCCGATTATTATATTGCAGAGAAGGCGATCGCCCGGCGGATCCAAGCCCTATAAATAGAGAACCTCTTCCTACTGGAAAAAGGTTCACATTCTCTCACATTCCGATACATTCACGGAAATACTGAAGAACATACATATCATCAAGCTCCCGGCTATCTCACCGGAATCCATCTCAGGACTTCTCTCTCCAAATCTCTCGTCTAGAAGACGATCGGCAGAAGCAGCAAGTCTCCACTAGACAGATTCCAAAGGATTCATAAGCCCCGGAGCCCAAGCACCCAGCTAAATACTCGCCGTGAGAGACGGTCGATCTCTTACCGCCGCGACTGTTCATATCCTTTGTTACAAGAACTCACAGAGCATCAAATCTGGTTCTTCCGGCAATCTACACGCTCGCTAGCTAAGATAACAAGAATCTTTACACTCATTGTAATTGTATTCTTACATTAGTACTTGTATCCCCGAATATTGGTATTAATAATATCTCGCGAGAGCATTCATGCCCGGGATTAACAACCCCGGCAAATCTTGTGTTATTTATCTTTCTCACGGAAGTGCTCTTGCATTTGTTTGCTATCCCATCCATTCCAGCAATATCTATCTCCGGATAATATTTTGGGTAGCAACAATTGGCGCTAGAAGAAGGGGCCCCTCTAACCCTCAAACTTTTATTTCTACCGTCCCGAAGAACACTCACTGTTCTCGGGGCATATACTTGAAGTGACACTCACTGCACTTCAAAGAAAACCTTCAGAATCATGACATCCGCCGGTACGTCGAAGAAAGCCGCTCTCCGAACCGCCGGACACCATATCCGGACAGTCGAACCCCCTAACGACGGGGAAGCGCGGCAACGCGAGACTCTCGATCCCGCATCCAAGAGATGGCCCCAACCTCTCACTCGATCAGTTCCAAACCAAAGAACAGATCGAGGAGGCTATGGCCATCCTGGAGGAGCGACGGAGAGCATGCGCGTCGCCCGCGATAACTCCCTCGATCATCCGCCGCATGGGAAAACGGAAATTCAACGGAGCTCGAACGAGCGATCGTCGAAAGCCCGAATCGCGAGGAAAGGCTCTCGCACGGCCGGGACGGATCCATATTCGATCGCTTGGGCGCGACCCATCTGGCGGCAAGGGCACTCTGTTTCCAACCTCGAAAAGACGGAACCCGAATCCGTCACCAGAAGTTCGGCCTACCCACCTCACAGCCGAACGCAGGTCAGCCATCTGACTCCCGCCCCGATCGCCAGGGGATCAGTACTCAATCGCCTCGGCACCCGCTCCGAGCGCCGAGCCGCGAGCAGCCAGGCCACGGCGATGGCCGCCATACAACGCCAGCTCGACGAGTTGAGAGCACTCTTGGACACTGGGGCAAGCACCAGCAAGAAGATCGCCGGGCCGACCGAGCCACTCGCGGTCCACATCGAGCTTGCCCCCATACAAACAATGATCGCTCCTCCCAAAACACCTCTGTATGAGGGGAGATCGGACCCCAAAACCCACCTGAGTAAATTCCGAATTTACATGACTGGGTGTGGGGCATCTGATGCTACCAAGTGCCGGATCTTCCCGTTGACATTGGGCGAGCTGGCCCATAGATGGTACGTCTCACTACCACCGCGATCTATCACATCTTTTAAGAAACTGGCGAATGACTTCACGTCATACTTCGCCAGCAAGGTCGCCAGACCAGAAGGCCCCCACCGCATAATAAAAATCAAGCAGGGGAAAGACGATTCAGACGCAAATTACATTGACCGAGTGGACGAAATCGTCCTCACCGGCGAACCCGTCAGTGACGAGCTCGCTCTCTATTCGGCCATGGGGGGATTCCGCGGTCACTCTCCCATGTTTAGACATCTCTCCAAGGATATTCCCCTAACTTACGCGATCTTCCGCGCTAAAGCTGCCAACTTCCTGGCCATGCAAAGGCTACTCACCCTCCGCTTAGACGAGGAAACGCCACCTCTTGTCCAGAAGATAGCGATCGCCAAAGCAAAGAAGGCGATCGCCAAGACACCCGGAGATCTCAAGGCTTTCGAGGACATGGAAGCCCATCTCCTCCATACGTTCAACAGAACTCCGTCTCATATTTTCTATGCCATCAAGGGGCACGAAGAGCTCAAAAAGCCAAAGGCTATAAGGGACCACGGTCACCTGGACAACAATCAATATTGTGCCTACCACAAGAGTCCCGGCCACAGCACCAACAAATGTCGCGACCTCCTCAAACAGCTCTGGAGATTGTTCGAGGAGGGCAAGTTGGACAGCTTATTGGTTTAGCCGAAGCCCCTACCTATCTCTATGGACGCTCGTCCGAGTCGAACACAAAACAGTGGAAAGCTCATATGAGCCGACCCCTGGACCAACCTCGGCGACCGTCCCTGCATGCTTCAATCAAGAGAAGGAGACAACGGAAGTCACCCCGATCTCCCTCCTTATTTAGAAACCGGAGGACTCGATCGCCATCTACAGTTCACCATCTAACATGATGGACTAAGGCACGAGATCGCCTCCCCCGCACAACGTACACCGTCGAAGGTCGGCATCTGCATGACGATCCAAGGTGGAAGAGTGCGACCATGGTCACGGTGGTCGATGGAACCATCGCTTAGGCCATGCAAGGTCCCTTTAGGCCAAGATCGCCCGCCCTTCGTTTAAATACGAGGCCGGCGTAGTCTGAGGGCCCTCCAAAATAAATCAGTGGACACGATCGCTCGCCCTCAAAGGTTCATCATTTAACATGGTGAACCCGGACAATGCGACGTGCCACAACCCCCGTCTCAACGTACACCGTCGAGGTCGGCCATCTCCATGGCTGGCCGAGGTGGAAGCAAAGCTAACAAGCCGCGGGCGTGGAGTTGATTCATCCGACGCTGCCCCGCGCAAGGACTCCTCTAGGCGAGACCGCACGCCCTTCGTTTAAATACGAGGCGGCGCGGCTATGAGAGGACCCTCATAATAAAGTGAGTCACGAGACACTCAATGTCTTCGCGCATCAAGACATGATCAAGGAGTCGGTCCATCGAACTCCGCGATCGTGCACGGATTCCTCAAGATGGACGGCCGTCCCGACGATTCGACAAAGTTGAAGACCGCTCACTCAAGGAATTATTTTCATCCCCTTACTTCCACTAAGTGAATAAAAACAAGGGGCAATAAGAGTGCGGACTACCTACGACGATCGTCGCTATTCAACCACATACGGAGATCGTCATTTTTTCGGATGTAGTGCGTGATCGAATTTGTTGTAAAAAGTTGTCTTTATGAGTTTATCAATTCATTTGGAACCACCTCGCAACGATCTCTCCTCACACATTTGTACAAAGTCAAACAAAGACTCAAAAATAACCATTCATTCAAGTAATCGAAGATAATCAAACATTCGAGTTCATTGCTTGAGAAGATCAAAAGTACATGGTCGCAGAAGGCCTATGTTCTACAAAAGAAAGCTACCAAACTACTAAGATAGTAAGCTAAGAACGTCAAAATGAAGCGCCTCGGGCCCCTGCCTTCGCCATCAACATTCGGCGCGGTCCCCTCATCTTAGGAGCGTCGGGATGAGCAAGATTGGCCGAGACGGATACCAGCTCAAATCCACGCCGATGTCCGCAAGATCCAGGATCGGCAAGGAGAAAGCTGAATGAAGAGGATGCTCCAATGCATATGACTTGAACTTCTCAGCTAGAGGACCGACCTCCAAGCCTCCCTTCTTAGCCGCTCGGATCGAGTCGGCGAACGCCAAATAATAGGCGAATTCGCTGACATACTCCAAGTTTTGGAAGGGATCGGCCTTGGTCGCCTCAACCTCTCCTCTCAGCTCGGCCATCGCCTGTTGCGATCCCTGGAGCTCGGCCTCCCTCGCAGCAACCTTCTCTTTCGCCTCCGCCAGCTCGCTGGTCAGCCGAGCGATCGTCACCTTCTGGCGATCGGCCTCCTCTTCAGCAACATTCCGCGCCTGGATGGCACTCTGCATCTGGTCCCGAAATCGGTCGACCGCCATTCGATATTTCTCAGTCTCTTTCTTCTCCAGCTCAAGCTCATGGCTCGCCCGCTTGGCCGCCTCCAAGGAGTCCTTCTCCATCGCCGCGATCTTGTCAGCAAACTCGGCGTTCTCTTTCCGAGCCGCCTCGAGATCCTCCTGAAGGCGAATAGTGGAGGGCCGCCCCTCAAACTCCTGAGCAGCCTGGACGGCCATGGTCGCCGTCTGAAGAGAAAGGGCGAGAACAGCATGCATCGAACTCGACGATCGCTGCCGAGCGATCGCATCCAGATCAGTCGTCCATGCCTTCGGCAGAGCAGACGCAGCTTTGCTAACATATGGAGGAATGTCGCAGGAATGGCGAGGAGATCGGCTCGCCAGGAAATCCACGACCATCGGTGGACAAGACGGATCTGCGTGACGGATCCTGCATCAAAACAGCTAAGTTAATACAACTCCTACGTAGATGCAATTTTCAACACAGAAATGCTATCTACCTCTCAGCCTTCTCGGGATCCCGACCGAAAAACGGTTTCCCTCGAGGGGTCTCAGC
The DNA here is from genome assembly GCA_033398695.1 of Orobanche coerulescens. Lineage (NCBI taxonomy): Eukaryota > Viridiplantae > Streptophyta > Magnoliopsida > Lamiales > Orobanchaceae > Orobanche > Orobanche coerulescens. Next base: position 121,195,834 of record CM065813.1, on the reverse strand, counting down.
ATCCGCGATCGCCGTCTCCCGCAGAAAAGCCGCGGAGGGCGGCTCGCTCTCCGGAGCAACGATGGTGATCGGAGGCGCGGCGATCGGCACTTCATCGCCCGGGGCAGGAATCGAAGTTCCTTCCGGCCTCGGCCTCTTGCGATTAGCTCGAAGCCCCTCCTCCGGAATTTCCTCCTCAACCACGACCGGCTCCACGCGAGGCTCTGGCTCCACGCGAGGCTCCGCCTCCGGAACTATAGGCAACGCAACGGGTGGGACCCGAGTCGACCTCTTATGGTGAAGACGGCCTAGGACTCCTGGGTTCGACATAGCGATCTCCGCCGGAGGCTCCAAAAAGCGAGGGAAACGAACCTCTGCAGTTAAAGACGATCGACTAACGGTGAGACACTATCCTCAAGTAAGGCGATCGCCTAGAAATTGAAGGTCGCAGGAACTCATACCTGGCACCGCGAGATGTCTCGGGAAACGGAATAGTCGAGCCGACAACCAGCGACTCTCCTTGTTGATCCGAGTGGCGTCAAGGTCGTCGTCCGACAAGCTCCTAATTCGCTCCCAAACGACGAGAAAGTTGAAAGGCAGCTCCTCGATCGCCGGAATATGAAAGCCTGCAAAGCAATCAAATTAGATCAGTCAAAACCCATCCAAACGAAGCGAGAGTCTAAAACCTTACCGGGATTCCTCTCCCGAAATTCGATGGGGATCTCCGGTTCGCCTGTGGGATTGTCGCTCGCCGAAGCTCTCCACTTGCCAGCGACCCAGAACCACTTCGTCTGATCGCCCCGTATCTTATTCGGAACTCCATGAATCACCCGACAAGATCGGCCTTGAATATGGTAACCGCCGACCAAACCTCTATGAGCCGTCAGTTTAAACAAATGATTCATCTCCAACGGCGATGGGAGGCGGTACAGGCGGTGACCGCCGAAAAGGGTGAGGGTGCAAATAATTTGGAGCCAGGCGTTCGGCGTCAGCTGAAGGGGCGCCACGTTCCAAGCGGCCAACAGATGGGAGACCGCAAAGGACAGAGGGAAGCGTAGCCCGGCCTCCATAACGGCCTCACTCACTGCGACCATACCCATCGGAGGCTGGTCGGCTCGTTCATTCTCCGCCGGCGCGAACATGTCCACATCTGAAGGAACATGGAATCTTGTCCTCCGAGACGGCGAGATCTCTCTGGTCTTGAGCTCCGTATTGGCGGCGACCACAATGATCATTGCGCGGCACGTCTGCGACCGCTTGGGAAGCACATATGGATAAGCGGCCGAGTATCCCGGAAATCGAATCTCGGAGTAGGACGGCTAACCTCTCCATTATTTCGGCCAAAGGCCCTATAGGCCCGACCGAAAATCTTTGTGTTGCTACGGTAAGCCCCGATCGCGGATCTCTCTCGATCTGCGATCGTCTCTCCTCAGCAGCCGACTCCTTAGCAATATCGGCCTCATTGAATAAATCCTCGACTTCAGCCGGGTCGATTCCGGCCCGAATAGCTTCAGCCGCCGTCTCCAGGTGGAAGACGGGAGAAGTTTCTCCCCGGGCAGCCGATGTCCCGGTGGCAGAGCTGGTACCCGCTCCAAATGATGATGAGTTTACGGCCATTTTCAGAAGCAGAAAAGGAGAAAAGAATTTTTCTTACCCTAAGGTGAAGTCGAACGACGATCGGCACTAAGATCTTCAGGAAATTCGGCAGCAAGTCCTTCTTTCTCCAAAAAGTTCGCGTGAGTGATACTGCAGCCCCGCGCCCCTTTTATAGGAGAAGGCAGGGACCCGTTTGCAATAAGGGAAAACCTCAAGGGTCGGATCTCAAACGACACATTAGTTGACCCCTCGAGACTGCGACGCGTCTTTTCGAGGACGCGTCGGTAGGAGTCATTAATGACCGTTGGTGTCCTCCAATAGAAGCCCGACACGTGCGCGGAGACTTTTCAACGCGGTTGCTTTTTCCCGTGATTCGGCGCCAACAGTCGTCGAACTCGGGATATATCAGCTCAACGACGATCGCCAGTTCAGTAAAACACGAAGTCGCTCATCAAAAGTTCAGCGATCGCCAAGAGAGCCACCTCACCCCACGTTTCCAACGTATGAGCGAGCTGGGGGGCAATTGTTGTGTCACGATAATTTCATCCCGACAGTGCGATCGACTATAAGGCCGAGCGACCAAGTCAACTCCAGTCAAACTATGGCTAGCTCGCCAAGTCGAAGATATCAGACCACCATCAGGTACCTGGCGATCGACTCCCAAGGCGATCGCCCTTTGCGTGGCGATCTACTCTAGTGACCGGCTAAGGGCAATCGACCTATGCCCGGCGAGACGATCGCCGTCAAAAGTCATCAAGGACTGGTCTCGAAAAGCACCCACGTGCGAGATCCACCAAAGCGCGACAAGATCTTCGTAGCAGACAAGATCTTTAGCCGACAGACAAGACCTTTGACCACGGCCTGCCACCTACCTCACCTACCGGCATGCGCGCGAAAGTTGTCGGTAGGACCACCCGTGTCGGCAACTCAGACGCGTGTAAGCTCCCCATTGGACCGCACTGATTGGCGCGGCAACTCCTGCAGACTTTGAGGGACAGCCCATGTGCTAAAGACGATCGCCCGATTATTATATTGCAGAGAAGGCGATCGCCGCGGATCCAAGCCCTATAAATAGAGAACCTCTTCCTCTTGGAAAAAGGTTCACATTCTCTCACATTCCGATACATTCACGGAAATCTTGAAGAACATACATATCATCAAGCTCCGGCTATCTCACGGAATCCATCTCAGGACTTCTCTCTCCAAATCTCTCGTCTAGAAGACGATCGGCGAGACGGACAAGTCTCCACTAGACAGATTCCAAAGGATTCATAAGCCCCGGAGCCCAAGCACCCAGCTAAATACTCGCCGTGAGAGACGATCGATCTCTCACCGCCGCAACTGTTCATCTCCTTTGTTACAAGAACTCACAGAGCATCAAATCTGGTTCTTCCGGCAATCTACACGCTCGCTAGCTAAGATAACAAGAATCTTTACACTCATTGTAATTGTATTCTTACATTAGTACTTGTATCCCCGAATATTGGTATTAATAATATCTCGCGAGAGCATTCAAGCCCGGGATTAACAACCCCGGCAAATCTTGTGTTATTTATCTTTCTCACGGAAGTGCTCTTGCATTTGTTTGCTATCCCATCCATTCCAGCAATATCTATCTCCGGATAATATTTTGGGTAGCAACATAAGTGTTCAATTCGGATAATGGAATTATTTGAAACCCTTGGAATATGGTTATCTATGATGTTGAATTAATCGGATTGTCCGGATTGATGATGATAATCGGTAATTGGATTTTATTATGATTATACAAGGAGGAAACTTGTAATTGTATTTAAGATTGAATTTGGAATCGGTAATGTTAGACCCTTGTGGGTTTAAATTGATTATTGATATGATCTTCGGATTGTGGAATCGTATTGTGGTTTTGAATTCGTGATCGATTGATTTGGTTGTTCGGATTTGTGTTTAATCGGGATATCGTTGAACCGTTGAGTTTGTTGGTTGAGTATGTCGGTTATTGATTTTTATCGATTGTGTGTTAATCAGTTATTGCAATAGGTTGATATGTTTTGATCGTGGATTATGACCGTTGTGTTGCGGTTGAGGTCGAAGAGTTCGTAGATTGCTTTTGGTCGGGGCTGAGGGGCTCGTAGACAAAGGCAATGAATTTTGGTAACGGCTTCGTGGTATCGGTATCGAGGCAAGTTTATACTTGTTCAGTTTATAATATTTGATGAATGGTTTCGTTTTCATTTCATTTATAATTCATATAGCAATGTCGTTAGAAAGGACTATTGTAGGTATTAATGGTTGTGTTGATCGTCTCATTGGGGGATGTTGATGGATATGGTCCTCGGCTTTGAGGTAATCTAAGTATTTGTTCAATCATGTGGATAATTAGTATGTTGAGTTGTTGTATATGTTGAGGTTTCGTGTAGTGAGTTTCGTATCGGTTATTCGTTGAGCGATGTTGATCCCAGGACTATTGTATTGAGATCGTAGACGTTTTGGTCATTCATTTGGGGATGATGATCCCAGGATTGATGTTTTGGATATTGATTATTCGTGTCGACTTTTCATTGTCAGACTATTGTTGTTCACTTCGGTGAGTCTTTTGATCCTTATTGGATATGTGTTTCTTTGCGTTTCGTTGTCATATTGCATCGTGACATATCTGGAGTCATATCTGCGTTTCGATTGGATATTGTGTAGGATTTTTAGCCGGGCACATATATAGTCATGCGAGAATATTTTCCGTGAAAGGCTGTGCACACGAGACGTAGTTCGTTGAGGCTAATTAGGTACATTGTCCCACGTATATCCTGGATTCCGTATACGGGGTGGACATGTGCACTGACACATATTCGGATCGGGCGTACTATGATTTCCATCTTTGAGCCATATTGTTTGGTCGTTCATCCTCCATTTATGGTTGGGTATGTTCGACGGTTTGTGACTGGTTGTTCATACGCCCGAGGGGTATGTTCGGCGATCGAGTTATTTCTTTGAGATCCATTATTGTTGATCATTTGGAGTTTACCTTGTTGATGGTATTCTCAGTTATTATTGGTCTTTTGTTGATCATTTGGAGTTTACCTTGTTGATGGTATTCTCGATTATTGTTGATCCTTTGTTGATCGTGTCGGAGTTATCATGTTGATGGTATTCTCAGTTATCGTGATCCTTTATTGGTCGTATTGGAGTTATCATGTCGATGATATTCTCAGTTGATGTATTGGTTGATCATTGTTATTGATCGTATGAGCATTCAGACTGCACGTCGATGTTTTCGGGATTTGTATTCATTGTCATGTGGCAGTTGATCTACAGATATGTTGTGTATTATTGGTTTATTCATGTTGAGATTTGATTGTGTAATCCGACGGACAGGAGTTTGCACAGATTGGATTATTCCCACACTTATGAGTTATGATGATGTTTTGAGGATTATCGGTATTTTTTTGGAATTCAATACAGATAATTTTTGTTAAGTTCATTTCGTCATTCGAGGATGCGAAATGTGGATTATGGTAAGGATTGGATTGTAATGGATTGGTAAGGTTATGTCGGTCAGATTACATTGCTAGTATTCTTACAGTATTATTACATTGGTATGTAATTATTTATGATGATGTGATCGGTATCATTATTGAGTATTGTGGCTGACCTCGCCGTGGGCTTTATTTTTAGGTACTCGAGAATCGAGCTAGTAGCGGTCGTGAAGGGATGAGCTTCCCGATGTGATACTGGTGGTGGAATGTTTTGGAGTATCGAGTATTTCTGTTCTGGTTATTCATTTCCGCAGCAAATGTGTATTTTGAACTGCATTTATCCGCTGCGTGTGTATATTTCAAAATGGCTTTTTGGTATCTTTATCCGCTGCGTGTGTATTTTAAAAGGGCTTTTTGGCATTTTGCGAACTTGAGTTATTTTCGTTAAACTCTTTTCCCAAATTATTTTATCGGTACGTTTAAGTTGTGGCTTAACGTATATTTTAAACTGTTGAGATTTGGCACTTCGCCTTGTATTTTCAAATGGTATTGTATGACGGTATTTCAAAATTATGCTTTTGAAAATATTTGAGTATTTAAAATATTACCGTCATCGGCCTTTTGGCGCTTTTGAATTGGTTTTGTAATCGGTTTTTAGCCTGGTGGGTTCCGGCCGGGACCCACGGCGCTGTAATATCCCGGACGGTTTTGGGGGTGTTACAGAAGATGGTATCGGAGCTTGGGTTTTGTGAAACCCAGGCGTGTGTGTTATGTGGCTCTAACGTTACGGTAGTAGCGTGATTTTTGAAAATGAGTTTTTGACTTTTGAGTCAAATCTATTTTCGGAGTTTCCAAAATTTTCGAGATTCTTTTCAAACTGCTATTTTTGATTTTGTTGTGTGTTGGTTGTGTTGAGACTTCGTATGGGAGTCGTGTGCTAGTATCACGGAGATCATCGGCTTCACGCACTGTAAGTATATTGGTTTGGTTATTCGCTTGTGGCGACACTTGAGTGTTTTGTGATGAGTTGTAATGTTTGGGATTGATGCATTGTTGGTGACGGGTTGCAAGTTTCGAGGACGAAACTTATTTTAAGGGGGTAGTATGTAACACCCGAATTGTCGATATAAATTTTTCGCGTTATTTTATTCGAGATATCTTTATCTGATTTGGTATCTATACGGTATGGATAAAATAAATTGAGAACCGAGACGATTATACTGGTGTGGTTACCGTTTTGGATTGACAGTTATATTGAGGATTTGCTGTATCAGATTGAACTGATTTGGATATCAGGTATACCGTATGAGAATATTTTTGGATTCAGTATGTGTATACAGTATGCCGTATGTTTGTATTTTGTACGTCGAGACGTCAGTCAGAACGATTGGATTTTTGGCTAAGTATAAAAGCATTACGACGTTAAGCCTTTGAGCTTACGTACGTAAAATGTGTTAGCTTACGACGTTATATAGCGTACATAACGACGTAACAAGAGGAATCGGGCAGTGGGGCCCGTGGTCGGCGGCTTTCGGCGCAGATGTGGATAGGTGAATCAACGGATGGAGTTACGACGTTATACGGGGTGTATTACGACGTAATACGAGTATAATCTTTGTAGCAAGTCAACGCACGTATTACGACGCAACGGATTAAGTGTTACGTACGTTACGGGGCGGTGGCCGAGTCGTGGCCGAGATGACTGGATGGCCGAGCATGGCCGGACGTGACTCGTTGGGATGGCCGAGCATGGTCGGCGGTGATTCGCATGGATGGCCGATCACGGTCGGCGGTGACTCGCAGGGATGGCTAGGATGGCCGATTACGTATGTAAGGCGGTGGCGATTCTGGCCGTAAGGGCGATTACGTCGTAAGCAGTGCCGATTACGTACGTAAGTGTTCCGGCCCAGGCGGTGGCGAGGCCATGGCGATTACGTACGTAAGGCGGTGGCGATTACGTGCGTAATGGCCGGCAGTCTAGGCCTATATAAGGCTGGACCGGGTCACTTCGACATTTTCACTTTTTCTTCGTTTTTTCGCGATTCCTTCGGCAAGAATTGATGGATTTGAGTATGAGCAACTTATAACAACATGTTTTGGAAGTTGGAATCATGGATTAACATCATCTTCCACCCGGATCGAAGGTAAGAACACCTAAACACTTGGTTTTGGATATTTTGAAGTTTCTTGATGTCTTGGCCGATTTGATTCGTTTTAACTCATATTATTGATGGAATCTTGTTGTATTCTTGATATTATTCGTTGTTCTTGAAGTTTTGTGGATCGAAATCGAGTATTCCTTTGAATAATCTATTGAATTGGACTATGCCTTCAAAGTGTTCGATGAAATGTCTCAATGAGTAGAACTTGGAAAATTCTACACGTTTTCGTATGAATGGTGATGGAAATGATATTGTTGTGATGATTCTTGGTAATTATGGGAATTTTGTTAAAGTAAGATAATGAATTGGTGATCAAATGATTCGATTATGTTGTTATGATTATGGAATCGTAGTATTCTCGATGTTCTTGGTGGTTTGTTGCGATTCAAGATGTTATGAGAAGTATATGTTGAAGGACATGATTATATACACCTTGAATTATGATTAAGGGTTGTTTAGATGTTAGAAAACATCGGGTTATGTTGTTTTATGGATTATGAACGTGAATTTGGATAATTCGTGTTCTTAAAGAACTCTCGAGATACATGTTATGATTTTGGAAGGATTTCGGATAATTTGGAATGTGATTATTCACGATAATAATCGGTAAATTGTTTTCTACGAATTTACAAGTATGAACAAGAAGGAGTTTTGTCTTCGTATTTGGAGTTGAAGTTGGAATCGAATATGTTATAAAATCCTTAATGTCGAGATGAATTGATCATTGATTTGATGAATACGTTTTAAAGTGTTGGTGTTTTGGATATGAATATGGAATATTCACATTTAGAACTAACTTATGTATTTGGTACAATATTCGTATAGGAATACGAATATGATTTCGAGTTTGATGAGAATTATTATCCATGTTTGAATTTGGAAATTCATACTTATTGAATAAGTGTTCAATTCGGATAATGGAATTATTTGAAACCCTTGGAATATGGTTATCTATGATGTTAAATTAATCGGATTGTCCGGATTGATGATGATAATCGGTAATTGGATTTTATTATGATTATACAAGGAGGAAACTTGTAATTGTATTTAAGATTGAATTTGGAATCGGTAATGTTAGACCCTTGTTGGTTTAAATTGATTATTGATATGATCTTCGGATTATGGAATCGTATTGTGGTTTTGAATTCGTGATCGATTGATTTGGTTGTTCGGATTTGTATTTAATCGGGATATCATTGAACCGTTGAGTTTGTTGGTTGAGTATGTCGGTTATTGATTTTTATCGATTGTGTGTTAATCAGTTATTGCAATAGGTTGATATGTTTTGATTGTGGATTATGACCGTTGTGTTGCGGTTGAGGTCAAAGAGTTCGTAGATTGCTTTTGGTCGGGGCTGAGGGGCTCGTAGACAAAGGCAATGAATTTTGGTAACGGCTTCGTGGTATCGGTATCGAGGCAAGTTTATACTTGTTCAGTTTATAATATTTGATGAATGGTTTCGTTTTCATTTCATTTATAATTCATATAGCAATGTCGTTAGAAAGGACTATTGTAGGTATTAATGGTTGTGTTGATCGTCTCATTGGGGGATGTTGATGGATATGGTCCTCGGCTTTGAGGTAATCTAAGTATTTGTTCAATCATGTGGATAATTAGTATGTTGAGTTGTTGTATATGTTGAGGTTTCGTGTAGTGAGTTTCGTATCGGTTATTCGTTGAGGGATGTTGATCCCAGGACTATTGTATTGAGATCGTAGACGTTTTGGTCATTCATTTGGGGATGATGATCCCAGGATTGATGTTTTGGATATTGATTATTCGTGTCGACTTTTCATTGTCAGACTATTGTTGTTCACTTCGGTGAGTCTTTTGATCCTTATTGGATATGTGTTTCTTTGAGTTTCGTTGTCATATTGCATCGTGACATATCTGGAGTCATATCTGCGTTTCGATTGGATATTGTGTAGGATTTTTAGCCGGGCACATATATAGTCATGCGTGAATATTTTCCGTGAAAGGCTGTGCACACGAGACGTAGTTCGTTGAGGCTAATTAGGTACATTGTCCCACGTATATCCTGGATTCCGTATACGGGGTGGACATGTGCACTGACACATATTCGGATCGGGCGTACTATGATTTCCATCTTTGAGCCATATTGTTTGGTCGTTCATCCTCCATTTATGGTTGGGTATGTTCGACGGTTTGTGACTGGTTGTTCATACGCCCGAGGGGTATGTTCGACAGTCAGAGTTATTTCTTTGAGATACATTATTGTTGATCATTTGGAGTTTACCTTGTTGATGGTATTCTCAGTTATTATTGGTCTTTTGTTGATCATTTGGAGTTTACCTTGTTGATGGTATTCTCGATTATTGTTGATCCTTTGTTGATCGTGTCGGAGTTATCATGTTGATGGTATTCTCAGTTATCGTGATCCTTTATTGGTCGTATTGGAGTTATCATGTCGATGATATTCTCAGTTGATGTATTGGTTGATCATTGTTATTGATCGTATGAGCATTCAGACTGCACGTCGATGTTTTCGGGATTTGTATTCATTGTCATGTGGCAGTTGATCTACAGATATGTTGTGTATTATTGGTTTATTCATGTTGAGATTTGATTGTGTAATCCGACGGACAGGAGTTTGCACAGATTGGATTATTCCCACACTTATGAGTTATGATGATGTTTTGAGGATTATCGGTATTTTTTTGGAATTCAATACAGATAATTTTTGTTAAGTTCATTTCGTCATTCGAGGATGCGAAATGTGGATTATGGTAAGGATTGGATTGTAATGGATTGGTAAGGTTATGTCGGTCAGATTACATTGGTAGTATTCTTACAGTATTATTACATTGGTATGTAATTATTTATGATGATGTGATCGGTATCATTATTGAGTATTGTGGCTGACCTCGCCGTGGGCTTTATTTTTAGGTACTCGAGAATCGAGCTAGTAGCAGTCGTGAAGGGATGAGCTTCCCGATGTGATACTGGTGGTGGCATGTTTTGGAGTATCGAGTATTTCTGTTCTGGTTATTCATTTCCGCAGCAAATGTGTATTTTGAACTGCATTTATCCGCTGCGTGTGTATATTTCAAAATGGCTTTTTGGTATCTTTATCCGCTGCGTGTGTATTTTAAAAGGGCTTTTTGGCATTTTGCGAACTTGAGTTATTTTCGTTAAACTCTTTTCCCAAATTATTTTATCGGTACGTTTAAGTTGTGGCTTAACGTATATTTTAAACTGTTGAGATTTGGCACTTCGCCTTGTATTTTCAAATGGTATTGTATGACGGTATTTCAAAATTATGCTTTTGAAAATATTTGAGTATTTAAAATATTACCGTCATCGGCCTTTTGGCGCTTTTGAATTGGTTTTGTAATCGGTTTTTAGCCTGGTGGGTTCCTACGACCCACTACTGTAATATCCCGGACGGTTTTGGGGGTGTTACAGAAGATGGTATCGGAGCTTGGGTTTTGTGAAACCCAGGCGTGTGTGTTATGTGGCTCTAACGTTACGGTAGTAGCGTGATTTTTGAAAATGAGTTTTTCTGACTTTTGAGTCAAATCTATTTTTGGAGTTTCCAAAATTTTCGAGATTCTTTTCAAACTGCTATTTTTGATATTGTTGTGTGTTGGTTGGGTTGAGACTTCGTATGGGAGTCGTGTGCTAGTATCACGGGAGATCATCGGCTTCACGCACCTGTAAGTATATTGGTTTGGTTATTCGCTTGTGGCGACACTTGAGTGTTTTGTGATGAGTTGTAATGTTTGGGATTGATCTGTTGTTGGTGACGGGTTGCAAGTTTCGAGGACGAAACTTATTTTAAGGGGGGTAGTATGTAACACCCGAATTGTCAGTATAAATTTTTCGCGTTATTTTATCTGAGATATACTGTACAGTTTGGTATCTATACAGTATGGATAAAATAAATTGAGAACCGAGACAGTTATACTGGTGTGGTTACCGTTTTGGATTGACAGTTATATTGAGGATTTGCTGTATCAGATTGAACTGATTTGGATATCAGGTATACCGTATGAGAATATTTTTGGATTCAGTATGTGTATACAGTATGCCGTATGTTTGTATTTTGTACGTCGAGACGTCGATCGAAACGATTGGATTTTTGGCTAAGTATAAAAGCATTACGTACGTTAAGCCTTTGAGCTTACGTACGTAAAATGTGTTAGCTTACGTACGTTATATAGCGTACATAACGTACGTAACAAGAGGAATCGGACAGTGGGGCCCGTGGTCGGCAGCTTTCGGCGCAGATGTGGACAGGTGAATCAACGGATGGAGTTACGTACGTTATACAGGGTGTATTACGACGTAATACGAGTATAATCTGTAGCAAGTCAACGTACGTATTACGTACGCAACGGATTAAGTGTTACGTACGTTACGGGGCGGCTGGCCGAGTCGTGGCCGAGATGACCTGGATGGCCGAGCATGGCCGGACGTGACTCGTTGGGATGGCCGAGCATGGTCGGCAGTGATTCGCATGGATGGCCGATCACGGTCGGCAGTGACTCGCAGGGATGGCTAGGACTGGCCGATTACGTACGTAAGGCGGCGATTACGCCGTAAGGGCCGATTACGTCGTAAGCCATCCGCCGATACGCACGTAAGTGTTCCGGCGTAATCCGGGCGTGAGCGTGCCATGGCCGTTACGTACGTAAGGCGGTGGCGTTACGCACGTAATGGCCCTACAGGTCTCGCCTATATAAGGCTCAGACCGGTCACTTCGACATTTTCACTTTTTTCTTCGTTTTTTCGCGATTCCTTCGGCAAGAATTGATGGATTTGAGTATGAGCAACTTATAACAACATGTTTTGGAAGTTGGAATCATGGATTAACATCATCTTCCACCCAGATCGAAGGTAAGAACACCTAAACACTTGGTTTTGGATATTTTGAAGTTTCTTGATGTCTTGGCCGATTTGATTCGTTTTAACTCATATTATTGATGGAATCTTGTTGTATTCTTGATATTATTCGTTGTTCTTGAAGTTTTGTGGATCGAAATCGAGTATTCCTTTGAATAATCTATTGAATTGGACTATGCCTTCAAAGTGTTCGATGAAATGTCTCAATGAGTAGAACTTGGAAAATTCTACACGTTTTCGTATGAATGGTGATGGAAATGATATTGTTGTGATGATTCTTGGTAATTATGGGAATTTTGTTAAAGTAAGATAATGAATTGGTGATCAAATGATTCGATTATGTTGTTATGATTATGGAATCGTAGTATTCTCGATGTTCTTGGTGGTTTGTTGCGATTCAAGATGTTATGAGAAGTTTATGTTGAAGGACATGATTATATACACCTTGAATTATGATTAAGGGTTGTTTAGATGTTAGAAAACATCGGGTTATGTTGTTTTATGGATTATGAACGTGAATTTGGATAATTCGTGTTCTTAAAGAACTCTTGAGTTACATGTTATGATTTTGGAAGGATTTCGGATAATTTGGAATGTGATTATTCACGATAATAATCGGTAAATTGTTTTCTACGAATTTACAAGTATGAACAAGAAGGAGTTTTGTCTTCGTATTTGGAGTTGAAGTTGGAATCGAATATGTTATAAAATCCTTAATGTCGAGATGAATTGATCATTGATTTGATGAATACGTTTTAAAGTGTTGGTGTTTTGGATATGAATATGGAATATTCACATTTAGAACTAACTTATGTATTTGGTACAATATTCGTATAGGAATACGAATATGATTTCGAGTTTGATGAGAATTATTATCCATGTTTGAATTTGGAAATTCATACTTATTGAATAAGTGTTCAATTCGGATAATGGAATTATTTGAAACCCTTGGAATATGGTTATCTATGATGTTAAATTAATCGGATTGTCCGGATTGATGATGATAATCGGTAATTGGATTTTATTATGATTATACAAGGAGGAAACTTGTAATTGTATTTAAGATTGAATTTGGAATCGGTAATGTTAGACCCTTGTTGGTTTAAATTGATTATTGATATGATCTTCGGATTATGGAATCGTATTGTGGTTTTGAATTCGTGATCGATTGATTTGGTTGTTCGGATTTGTATTTAATCGGGATATCATTGAACCGTTGAGTTTGTTGGTTGAGTATGTCGGTTATTGATTTTTATCGATTGTGTGTTAATCAGTTATTGCAATAGGTTGATATGTTTTGATTGTGGATTATGACCGTTGTGTTGCGGTTGAGGTCGAAGAGTTCGTAGATTGCTTTTGGTCGGGGCTGAGGGGCTCGTAGACAAAGGCAATGAATTTTGGTAACGGCTTCGTGGTATCGGTATCGAGGCAAGTTTATACTTGTTCAGTTTATAATATTTGATGAATGGTTTCGTTTTCATTTCATTTATAATTCATATAGCAATGTCGTTAGAAAGGACTATTGTAGGTATTAATGGTTGTGTTGATCGTCTCATTGGGGGATGTTGATGGATATGGTCCTCGGCTTTGAGGTAATCTAAGTATTTGTTCAATCATGTGGATAATTAGTATGTTGAGTTGTTGTATATGTTGAGGTTTCGTGTAGTGAGTTTCGTATCGGTTATTCGTTGAGGGATGTTGATCCCAGGACTATTGTATTGAGATCGTAGACGTTTTGGTCATTCATTTGGGGATGATGATCCTGTGATTGATGTTTTGATATTGATTATTCGTGTCGACTTTTCATTGTCGACTATTGTTGTTCACTTCGGTGAGTCTTTTGATCCTTATCGATATGTGTTTCTTTGAGTTTCGTTGTCATATTGCATCGTGACATATCTGGAGTCATATCTGCGTTTCGATTGGATATTGTGTAGGATTTTTAGCCGGGCACATATATAGTCATGCGTGAATATTTTCCGTGAAAGGCTGTGCACACGAGACGTAGTTCGTTGAGGCTAATTAGGTACATTGTCCCACGTATATCCCGGATTCCGTATACGGGTGGACATGTGCACCGACACATATTCGGATCGGGCGTACTATGATTTCCATCTTTGAGCCATATTGTTTGGTCGCTCATCCTCCATTTATGGTTGGGTATGTTCGACGTTTGTATTTAGTTGTTCATACGCCCGAGGGGTATGTTCGATAAATGAGTTATTTCTTTGAGATACATTATTGTTGATCATTTGGAGTTTACCTTGTTGATGGTATTCTCGCTATTATTGGTCTTTTGTTGATCATTTGGAGTTTACCTTGTTGATGGTATTCTCGATTATTGTTGATCCTTTGTTGATCGTGTCGGAGTTATCATGTTGATGGTATTCTCAGTTATCGTGATCCTTTATTGGTCGTATTGGAGTTATCATGTCGATGATATTCTCAGTTGATGTATTGGTTGATCATTGTTATTGATCGTATGAGCATTCAGACTGCACGTCGATGTTTTCGGGATTTGTATTCATTGTCATGTGGCAGTTGATCTACAGATATGTTGTGTATTATTGGTTTATTCATGTTGAGATTTGATTGTGTAATCCGACGGACAGGAGTTTGCATGATTGGATTATTCCCACACTTATGAGTTATGATGATGTTTTGAGGATTATCGGTATTTTTTTGGAATTCAATACAGATAATTTTTGTTAAGTTCATTTCGTCATTCGAGGATGCGAAATGTGGATTATGGTAAGGATTGGATTGTAATGGATTGGTAAGGTTATGTCGGTCAGATTACATTGGTAGTATTCTTACAGTATTATTACATTGGTATGTAATTATTTATGATGATGTGATCGGTATCATTATTGAGTATTGTGGCTGACCTCGCCGTGGGCTTTATTTTTAGGTACTCGAGAATCGAGCTAGTAGCAGTCGTGAAGGGATGAGCTTCCCGATGTGATACTGGTGGTGGCATGTTTTGGAGTATCGAGTATTTGCTCAGTTATTCATTTCCGCAAAGAAATGTGTATTTTGAATCGCATTTATCCGCGTGTGTATATTTCAAAATGGCTTTTTGGTATCTTTATCCGCTGCGTGTGTATTTTAAAAGGGCTTTTTGGCATTTTGCGAACTTGAGTTATTTTCGTTAAACTCTTTTCCCAAATTATTTTATCGGTACGTTTAAGTTGTGGCTTAACGTATATTTTAAATGTTGAGATTTGGCACTTCGCCTTGTATTTTCAAATGGTATTGTATGACGGTATTTCAAAATTATGCTTTTGAAAATATTTGAGTATTTAAAATATTACCGTCATCGGCCTTTTGGCGCTTTTGAATTGGTTTTGTAATCGGTTTTTAGCCTGGTGGGTTCCGGCCGGGACCCACGGCGCTGTAATATCCCGGACGGTTTTGGGGGTGTTACAGAAGATGGTATCGGAGCTTGGGTTTTGTGAAACCCAGGCGTGTGTGTTATGTGGCTCTAACGTTACGGTAGTAGCGTGATTTTTGAAAATGAGTTTTTCTGACTTTTGAGTCAAATCTATTTTTGGAGTTTCCAAAATTTTCGAGATTCTTTTCAAACTGCTATTTTTGATATTGTTGTGTGTTGGTTGGGTTGAGACTTCGTATGGGAGTCGTGTGCTAGTATCACGGGAGATCATCGGCTTCACGCACCTGTAAGTATATTGGTTTGGTTATTCGCTTGTGGCGACACTTGAGTGTTTTGTGATGAGTTGTAATGTTTGGGATTGATCTGTTGTTGGTGACGGGTTGCAAGTTTCGAGGACGAAACTTATTTTAAGGGGGGTAGTATGTAACACCCGAATTGTCAGTATAAATTTTTCGCGTTATTTTATCTGAGATATACTGTACAGTTTGGTATCTATACAGTATGGATAAAATAAATTGAGAACCGAGACAGTTATACTGGTGTGGTTACCGTTTTGGATTGACAGTTATATTGAGGATTTGCTGTATCAGGTTGAACTGATTTGGATATCAAGTATACCGTATGAGAATATTTTTGGATTCAGTATGTGTATACAGTATGCCGTATGTTTGTATTTTGTACGTCGAGACGTCAGTCAGGAACAGTTGGATTTTTGGCTAAGTATAAAAGCATTACGTACGTTAAGCCTTTGAGCTTACGTACGTAAAATGTGTTAGCTTACGTACGTTATATAGCGTACATAACGTACGTAACAAGAGGAATCGGACAGTGGGGCCCGTGGTCGGCAGCTTTCGGCGCAGATGTGGACAGGTGAATCAACGGATGGAGTTACGTACGTTATACAGGGTGTATTACGTACGTAATACGAGTATAATACTGTAGCAAGTCAACGTACGTATTACGTACGCAACGGATTAAGTGTTACGTACGTTACGCGGCCGGGCCAGTCGTGGCCGAGATGACTGGATGGCCGAGCATGGCCGGACGTGACTCGTTGGGATGGCCGAGCATGGTCGGCGGTGATTCGCATGGATGGCCGATCACGGTCGGCGGTGACTCGCAGGGATGGCTAGGATGGCCGATTACGTACGTAAGGCGGTGGCGATTACGGCCGTAAGGGCGATTACGTAAGCCATCCGCCATTACGTACGTAAGTGTTCCGGCTAATCGGCGCGAGCGTGCCATGGCGATTACGTACGTAAGGCAGTGGCCGGTTACGTACGTAATGGCCCGGCAGGTCTCGGCCTATATAAGGCCTGGACCGGGTCACTTCGACATTTTCACTTTTTTCTTCGTTTTTTCGCGATTCCTTCGGCAAGAATTGATGGATTTGAGTATGAGCAACTTATAACAACATGTTTTGGAAGTTGGAATCATGGATTAACATCATCTTCCACCCAGATCGAAGGTAAGAACACCTAAACACTTGGTTTTGGATATTTTGAAGTTTCTTGATGTCTTGGCCGATTTGATTCGTTTTAACTCATATTATTGATGGAATCTTGTTGTATTCTTGATATTATTCGTTGTTCTTGAAGTTTTGTGGATCGAAATCGAGTATTCCTATGAATAATCTATTGAATTGGACTATGCCTTCAAAGTGTTCGATGAAATGTCTCAATGAGTAGAACTTGGAAAATTCTACACGTTTTCGTATGAATGGTGATGGAAATGATATTTTTGTGATGATTCTTGGTAATTATGGGAATTTTGTTAAAGTAAGATAATGAATTGGTGATCAAATGATTCGATTATGTTTTTATGATTATGGAATCGTAGTATTCTCGATGTTCTTGGTGGTTTGTTGCGATTCAAGATGTTATGAGAAGTATATGTTGAAGGACATGATTATATACACCTTGAATTATGATTAAGGGTTGTTTAGATGTTAGAAAACATCGGGTTATGTTGTTTTATGGATTATGAACGTGAATTTGGATAATTCGTGTTCTTAAAGAACTCTTGAGTTACATGTTATGATTTTGGAAGGATTTCGGATAAATTGGAATGTGATTATTCACGATAATAATCGGTAAATTGTTTTCTACGAATTTACAAGTATGAACAAGAAGGAGTTTTGTCTTCGTATTTGGAGTTGAAGTTGGAATCGAATATGTTATAAAATCCTTAATGTCGAGATGAATTGATCATTGATTTGATGAATACGTTTTAAAGTGTTGGTGTTTTGGATATGAATATGGAATATTCACATTTAGAACTAACTTATGTATTTGGTACAATATTCGTATAGGAATACGAATATGATTTCGAGTTTGATGAGAATTATTATCCATGTTTGAATTTGGAAATTCATACTTATTGAATAAGTGTTCAATTCGGATAATGGAATTATTTGAAACCCTTGGAATATGGTTATCTATGATGTTAAATTAATCGGATTGTCCGGATTGATGATGATAATCGGTAATTGGATTTTATTATGATTATACAAGGAGGAAACTTGTAATTGTATTTAAGATTGAATTTGGAATCGGTAATGTTAGACCCTTGTTGGTTTAAATTGATTATTGATATGATCTTCGGATTATGGAATCGTATTGTGGTTTTGAATTCGTGATCGATTGATTTGGTTGTTCGGATTTGTATTTAATCGGGATATCATTGAACCGTTGAGTTTGTTGGTTGAGTATGTCGGTTATTGATTTTTATCGATTGTGTGTTAATCAGTTATTGCAATAGGTTGATATGTTTTGATTGTGGATTATGACCGTTGTGTTGCGGTTGAGGTCGAAGAGTTCGTAGATTTCTTTTGGTCGGGGCTGAGGGGCTCGTAGGCAAAGGCAATGGATTTTGGTAACGGCTTCGTGGTATCGGTATCGAGGCAAGTTTATACTTGTTCAGTTTATAATATTTGATGAATGGTTTCGTTGTCATTTCATTTATAATTCATATAGCAATGTCGTTAGAAAGGACTATTGTTGGTATTAATGGTTGTGTTGATCGTCTCATTGGGGGATGTTGATGGATATGGTCCTCGGCTTTGAGGTAATATAAGTATTTGTTCAATCATGTGGATAATTAGTATGTTGAGTTGTTGTATATGTTGAGGTTTCGTGTAGTGAGTTTCGTATCGGTTATTCGTTGAGGGATGTTGATCCCAGGACTATTGTATTGAGATCGTAGACGTTTTGGTCATTCATTTGGGGATGATGATCCCAGGATTGATGTTTTGGATATTGATTAGTCGTGTCGACTTTTCATTGTGTTGTGCGGCGATTCATACGCCTCGATAGGCGATCGGCATCACGACCAGAGAAGCCTATCGTCGAAGACATACTCTGGACAAACTCCTAGAATTCGGCGCAATACGGCGATCGTCTTTTGGCACCTAGCGATCGTCTTTCGATATTTGACGATCGTCTATAATGAGCGGACCAGAGACGATCATCTCATGACCACGTATGGGTCCGGCATCCGTCAAAGTCATCAAAGACCGAATCTTGGACGGTGGCCCACATGCGGATCTTCAGAGATACCGGCAGATAAAGACCTTTGTCCTCATCCTGTCACCTACCTCACCTACCGACAAAGCCGCCGAAAGGTACAAAGTGGGTCCTCCCCTCACATGCTGCCCAGGACGCGCGTTGGCCTCTCATTGGCTCACACAGTTGACTCCAGCAGAAGCTCCTGACTTTAAGGGAACAGCCCCATGTGACGGAACGATCGGCCACCTTATTATAATATAAAAAAACGGCGGTCGCCGGTGATCGCCTCAGGGATCCCAACTACCTTGTCCCTTATAAATAGGGAACTCACCGCAGCAGCAAGCACAGACAGTTTTGACTACAGATTCAGTGCAAATTACACACAAAAGAGAAAATCAAAGACTCTCTTAGTAACCGCTTACACATTCATAGTGATATTCATACATATCCATCTTATCTCCTAAGCAAGAACTCACAGATCTATCTATCTGGTTCTTCCGGCAATCTACGCGCTCTAAAGCCTAGATAACTAGAAATCTTTACACTCCTTGTATTAGTTTATAACATTAATATTTGTACTCGACAGTATATTTATTAATAATATCTCGCGAGAGCATTCAAGCCCGGGATTAACAACCCCGGCAAATCTTGTGTTATCTAGTTTCCCACGGAAGTGTTCTCGCAATTGTTTGTTACTCGATCATTCCAGCAATATTACCTCCGGATAATATTTTGGGTAACAACAATTGGCGCTAGAAGAAGGGGATCTAAACCTTCATTTTTATTCCTACCGTCTCGAAGAACACTCACTGTTCTCCGGACACATACTTGAAGAAACACTCACTGTTCTTCAATAGAAAAACCTTCAGAAAATGACATCAGCAACAACCTCCAAGAGGGCCACTCCGAGATCTCACGGAATCTTATTCCGGCGAGGACCGAATCCCACCACGGCGGAGGGCGAGCGTGGCGACGCTAGGCTCACTCCCGCCCCGAGGGACGGTTCTAGCCTCTCACTCGACCGATTCCGGACATCTAACAGATTGAGGGGGCTATAGCCATCCTCGGGAACGGCAGAGGGCCCGCGATACGCCTACCATCACCTGCTGGCTAACCGCCGGCAAGCAAAAGGAAGCTCAAGGGGATCTATGTTGAGAAATCAATGTAAAGTCCCGAGCCGCAGGGAAGGCTCTCGTAAGGCGGGACGATTCCGTCTTCAACCGCCTAGGAAGCGATCCCTCATGGCAACCTGGGCACTCAGGCCCCAAATGAGACATCGGTATCTGAATCCTTTACCAGGAGTTCGGCATATCCGACCCCCAAGAGACAGTCGGCCACACCCCCGCTCGCCCAAGGAAGGAACCCACCGGGCAGTGGAGCTCGTCATTCACCCCGAGGCTGGGGATCGCACACGATCGCCTCGGTGCACGCTCCGAGAGCCATTCGGCGAGCAAGCGACGGCGATGGCCGCCATGCAACGCCAACGACGAGATGAAGGCGCTGGAAAATGGGGCAGCGCCAGAGACCAATCGTTGGGTCAAGCGAGCCACTCGCGACTCGCATCGAGCTCGCCTCACCCAACCAACGATTAATCCCCCACAAACACCTCTATATGAGGGGAGAACGGATCCGGGAACCCACTTAAGTAGGTTCCGGATCTACATGACTGGATGCGGAGCTTCAGACGCGACGAAATGTCGTATGTTCCCGTTAACTCTGGACGATCTCGCCCACAGGTGGTACATCTCGCTACCATCTCGCTCAATCAATTGCTTTGAGAAGCTGGCGAACGACTTCACGTCGTACTTCGCCGCCAAAGTCGCTCGCCCGGAAGGCCCCCACCGCATGATGAAAATCAGGCAGGGGAAGGACGAATCGGATGAGGATTATATCGACCGGGTGGACGAGATAGTCCTCACCGGTGAACCCGCTGCCGACGAGATCGCTCACCACGCGATCTGAACGGATTCCACGGACGCTCGCCCATGTTCAGCACCTCACAAAGGATTTCCCACCGACCTATACAGCTCCGCGCCGAGCGCCGATTTTCTCGCCAGCAGAAGATGCTCTCACTCCGTTTGGACGAGGGACGGCCAAGAAGGAAAAGCACCTTCCCATGTCCAGAAGAAGGCGGTCGCCAAGCCTAGAAAGGCGGTCGCCAAGCCGCCCGGCGAGTTCAAAGCCTTTGAGGATGTGGAGGTCCACCTTCTTCACAACCTCAACTTATCTCCGGCACACATCTTCAACGCGATCAAGGGTCGCGAGTGGCTTTCCAAGCCAAAACCAATAAGAGACCACGGTCACCTAGACCGTAGCAAATTCTGTGCCTATCATAAGAGTCCCGGCCACAACACTAGCCAATGTCGCGACCTCCTCGCATACCTATGGCGATCGCTTGAAGAAGGCAAGCCGACAATCTAATCACCAAGCCGGAGCCAAGGACGGAAAGGACCGGAGGGCGCGAACGCCGACAACGCGAGAGAACTCCTCCCAATCCGGTCGCCAGGATCGAGCATGAGCCGGAATACTCTGATGAATCGGTCCCTCCGATCAACCCTGGCGGTCGGATAAACATGCTTCAAGTCGGGGTGGAAACCTCGAGGTCTTTCCCGGTTTCCACCATGTCGAACAGGAAGCGAAAGGCCGAGTTGAGGGCATTCGCCGGAGTCCATGTTGTAGTTCCTCCGGAGCCGACCATCTCTAGAGACGCGCTCATCACCTTTTCCAACAAGGACAGGGAAGGAGTGCAATGTCCCAAAGAGGATGCACTAGTGATCTCCGCATGCATCCTTGGGAAGACGGTCGATCGCGTGTTGGTCGACAATGGGAGTTTTTGCAACATCATATTCAAAACCGCCCTAGACCAACTCGACAACCTAATCAAATTCATCAAGCCTTTCGACACCGTGCTTCAAGGGTTCGGCGACAACATCGTCCAAGCCTATGGGATGATCAAGCTCTCTGTTGAGCTAGTATGCTTTTATGATCCCAAGGTTAGGATTACTAGGAACCTAAGCTTTGTAATCATAGATAGGCCCAGCATCTATAATGGGTTCCTAGGTCGCCCCTTTCTAGAAACCTTTGAGGCGGTCACCTCATCTTTCTTTTACTGTATCAAATTCCCCACTGCCGATGGGACGGTCGGTACTGTAAAGGGAGATCAACTAATGGCAAAGAGATGTTTGAGTTACTCCTGTGTTGCTACTTATTTCGCTATTTCCCATGCTATATGTAATATTGAAGCGACCAACGATCAACCCATGGAGATCGACGGGCCTAACACTTCGTACCAACCGGACTCAGAGGACGCCATCTCTCATCGATCGACGGACGACATCGAGCCAAGGATCGGTTTCGAGCCAAGTCTCGACATCGATCCAAGGACCGAGTCCGGAGATCGTACCAGACGAGAGGCGACAGTTCCTGTCGAAGAGTTGGAAAACATTACGATGGATCCAGATCATCCAGAACGGGAAGTACAGATCGGCGCAAGCATCGACCGCGAATTAAAGGGAGATCTGATCAACTTGCTACGTAAGAACATCGGTGTCTTTGCCTGGTCGCATCAAGATATGGTTGGCATAAGTCCCGAACACGCCTGCCACTATCTGAAGATCGACCGGGCGATGAAGCCTGTTCACCAGAAGCGTAGGAAGTTCGGTCCCGAGAAATACGCGGCGCCGACATAGAAGTCCGTGGTTACTCAACAACAAATTGATCGGAGTAGCAATGCATTTAACCACGGTGGGTCGCCAACGTGGTTCTCGCCAAAAGCCAATCGCCTCGGAGATTATGCATAGACTTCACCGACCTCAACGCGGAATGTCCAATAGATCTCTTCACAATGCCTCATATCGATCACCGGTCGACAAGACGGCGAGTTGCGAAATGATGTCGTTTATGGATGCCTTCACGGATATCATCAAATCCCAATGGCAGAGGAAGACATAAAACACACATCCTTCCACACGTAAAAGACATATACTTTTGGGTCGAATGCCGTTCGGCTTGAAAACGCAGGGGCAACCTACCGGCGATTAGTCAACAGGATGTTCGCCGATCAGATCGGCAAGACCATGGAGGTCTACATTGACGATATCGTAGTCAAAAGACTCAAGAAGGAAGATCACCTCGGCGATCTCGCCGAGACGTTCGCCATCCTTGGGAAGTTTAACATGAAGTCAACCCCAAGAAATGCAACTTCGGGGTGGGCTCAGGAAGTTCTGGGCACATAGTGAGCCAAAGGGGATCGAGGCGAACCCTACCAAGATACAGCGATCCTTGACATGCAGAACCACGAAACATCAAACAGTGCAACACCTCACAGTTGTCTAGCCGCCTCAACCGCTTTCATTTCACGGCTCGGCGATAAAGCAAGCCTTTCTTCGCGACCATCAAGAACAAGAAGTTCGCATGGACGAAAGAAAGCCAGTAGCATTCGCCAAAATAAAGGAATATCTATCTAACCCCGAGATCCTCGGCAAAGCCGATCCCGGTGAAGAATTATTCCTTTACTTGGCGGCCTCGGAGGTCGCGGCGAGTGCCGTTCAGTGCGAGCAGAGGGGCAGTCCACTTGCCAATCTACTATGTTAGCCAGGCGCTCCACGACGCCGAGACACGCTATACACCATTGGAGAAGATCGCCTATGCCCTTGTCATGAGTGTACGTAAGCCGAGGGCTTACTTCTTCGATCACCAAGTGGAAGTCCTAACAACTCTACCTCTAAGACAAGTCCCGCACCGACCGGACACCAACGGGCGACTCCTCAAGTGGTCGCCGGAGATCGCCCAATACGGTATCACTTACGCTCCTCGCACGGCGATCAAAGGCCAAGCTCGCGGACTTCGTGGTGGAATTAACGTTCCTCACACCGACTCAGTCGGCACTCCGCCTGGAAATTATACGTGGATGGCTCAACACCAATGCGAGAGCAAAGGGTGGATTGTCCTCATCAGCCCCGACGGTCGAGTTTCACAAATGTCGTGCGTTCGGCTTTCGTGCGACCAACAATGAAGCCGAATACGAAGCTCGTAGGCGGGCTTGATCTAGCCTTCGCCCTAGATGTTCGTCGCCTCCATATCTTCATGGACTCCCTTCTGGTCGTAAACCAAGTCAAGGGAGAATATGAGGCACGCGGGGAACAAATGGTCAAATACCAAGAGCTGGTCGCCGAAATGTGCACAAAATTTGAAGAAGTACTAATCGAACAAGTCCCCAGAGAGCATAACTCCCAGGCCGATGCTCTTTCCAAACTAGCATCATCAGATGGGGCAGCCGACTTCTCCAATATCCAAATCACAAAATCAGCAAGGCCGGCGATCGACAGGAATTTGGTTACCACGGTCGCCATCGCCGAAGAGAATTGGATGACTCCGTTCATCAAATACTTAAAGGACGGAACGGTCCCTGACGACCGTGTTAAAGCTCGCCAACTCCAGCTTCGTGCGACCAGGTATACCCTATTGGACGATCGGCTTTACAAGCGAGCCTTCAGCCTTCCCCTCCTCAAGTGTATTACACCGGAGGAAGGTCGGCTGGTTTTGGCTGAGATCCATGACGGGGTTTGTGGAAACCACGCGGGCGGGCGAGCCCTCATCCATAAAACAACCAGACAAGGGTTTTTCTGGCCATCACTTCGGAAAGATGCGATCGCTTATGCCAGATCTTGTCATAGATGTCAGATAATGGGCCCCAACATTAAGCTATCACCCGAACAGCTCACCTCCATGTATAGCCCTTGGCCATTTGCGCAATGGGGCATCGACCTTATAGGTCCCTTGCCGACGGCTCTGCTGGGGTCTTTAAGTTCGCCATCGTTGGGTCGACTATTTCACCAAATGGGCCGAGGTGAACCGCTCAACAAGATCGCCAAGAGCAGTGATCAAGTTTATATGGAAAAACATAATATGCCGATTCGGTTTGCCCTGTGCCATCATCTCCGACAACGGAAACAGCTTCGACGGCTTAGAAGTCATGCAATTCGTGAAAAGTGGGGAGTCAAAAGGTTATTCTCGCGCCCTATCACCCTCGGACGAACGGTGTAGAGGCGGTGAATAAGATCCTCAAACACACGATCAAAGCACGACTCGAATCCAGTGCAAGGAAGATGGGCGAGCGAGCTCCCAGACGCTTTATGGTCCTACCGAACGACGACCCGCAATTCAACCGGCGAAACCCCTTTCGCCCTTACCTTCGAATGAGCGGTGATTCCTTCGAGATCGCCGTCCTCGCCATCGAACCGAACAGAGATGACGACCGACAACGATGTAGCCCGCGAATCGACCTAGACATGCTTGAAGAAAGACGGTGACCTTAAAATGAAGAACACAATCCACAAAAGGAGAGCCGAGAAGTTCTTCAATTCAAAGGTCAGAGAAAGAAGATTTCAAGTGGGCGATCTCGTCCTCAAGAAGATCCAAACCCATACAAGCGTCTTTGGTCCGAACTGGGAAGGACCTTTCAGAGTATCCAGATGGCTAACTAAAGGAGCCTACGAATGGAACATCCCGACAGATTCTGACTCGCACTTCGAACGCCGTGCATCTGAAAAAATACTATCAGTGATAAATTTGTATTCGATTTCAATGATGTACAAGGAATATAATGAGATTTTTGTTATCCCATCTATTATGGCGATCGCCCCACCAGGCATCGCACATCACCGACGATCGCTGATCACGACGATCCTAGGTAAAATTAATGCAGCCATGGTCCTGGAGGTCGATGGAACCGACAGCTTCGCCCATGCAAGGTTCCTTTGGACTGAGATCGCCCGCCCTTCGTTTAAATACGAGGCCGGCGTAGCCGAAGGACCCTCCAAAATAATCAGTGGACACGATCGCACGTTCTCAAGGTACATCATCTAACATGGTGAACCCGAACAATGCAACGTTCCATTACCCCCGTCTCAACGTACACCGTCGAGGATCGCCATCTTCATGGCGGGCCGAGGTGGAAGCAGAGCTGACAAGCCGCGGACGTGGTGTCAAATAAGCCGACAACACTCCGCGCAAGGACTCCTCCAGACCGAGATCGCCCGCCTCTCGCTTTAACACAAGGCAGGCGTAGCCTAACGGAGCACCCTCACAAAAGTGAGTCGCAGGATACACAATATCCCTCGCACACGAAGACACGATTGGGGAGATCGGTCCATCGAACACCCCAACCACACATGACTCTTCAGAATCGGCGAAATGAAGATAGCTCGCCAGACAGACTAGTCTTTGTTTCCTTACTTACAATAAGTGAACAAAAACAAGGGGGCAGGGATAGGTCGAGCTACTCTCAAATACGATCGAACAAAGAGAAACCATATTCGATCGGCTTCGCTCAAAAACATGCAGGGCGATCGAGGTCGTCCGACGAAAATTACAAGTAAGAATTCCAATTCAAAACACATCAATGCTTTCAACACTCAGACAATCGGCCGAACGAACAAAAAAAAAGTCGAAAGCAAATATACACGTACTCGTAAAAATTGCACGCAAACAGTCAAAGGCGATCGCATATAATGCATTACGCAGAATGAGAAAAGGAGTATTTTATTCATAAACACAAGATTCATACATTTCGAAGCCCGAAGGCCTTACAACAAAAAGTACAAGTTACGGAGGAAAAACAAAAATGCCTCTCAAGGCCCCGCCTGCTGGTCTTCGCCCTCGGGTTGCGGATCGGCTTGGGCACCCCCATCGGCCTCGGGATGAATGAGTTTGCCGGTATACCAACTCAAGTCGATCCCAAAGTCGACGAAGTCAAGGATCGGCAAGGAGAATTCTGGATGCAGAGGATGTTCAAGGACATAGGATTTGAAGTTCTCCATCAGGGGACCTATCTCGATCCTCGCCTTCTTAGCGGCTCGAACAAAGACGCAAAGAAAGGCCAACCGATAAGCGAATCGCCGACGAGCGCAACGTTGAGGTAGGGATCGGCCTCGGATCGCCTTCATCCGCCCTTCAAATCCACGACCGTCTTCTCGACCTCCGCCGCTTGGGCCGCCTTGGCAACATTCTCGCCTCGGCTGCTCCAGCCTCTCTTCGCCGCCTCCAGCTCACTGCTGAGCCGATCCATCGCAGCCTTCAACCCGGTCGCCTCCTCCTGCGAAGCCTCGAGCTTCTGGCGAGTTTCTTTCTCCTTAGCACAGGATCGATCGGCATCCTCCTTGGAGCGGCTCAGCTCCTGCTTCAATCGATCCACGTCCAGCTTAGCCCGTTTGGCCGTCTCCTCATACTCTTTCTCCATAGACCGGATCCGGTTGGCATCCTCAATATTTCTGTTCCGGGCGGTCTCAAGTTCGCGATGGAGATGAGCAGTGGAGGGTCGCCTCAAAATCCCGAGCACTGACGGCCATCGCCGCCGTCTCGAAGAGCTGTGGCGACGGCCGCCGCATGGCGTCTCTGCATCGCCGACGAGCGACCGCATCAAGGTCGGTCGCCCAAGCCTTGGGCAGAGAAGTAATAGCTTCGCGAACATAAGCGGGGACTTCGAGAGAAGTTTGCGAGCTTTGCTCGACAGAAGTCCAAGACCATGGGGCGACGTCCGGTCGGCGAGACGAACCGCAGCCGCAAACCAAGGAAATCAAGGAGTTAGCCCATACCATGCTCAAAATGCCTAACTCGTAAAAGTTTGATCTTTTCTTACCTATTGACTTTCGGGATCGCGCCCGAAATAAGGCTTGCCCCGGAGGTTTCCACATCGGCGATCGCCACTTTCTTCGCCGAGCTACGGATGGCCGGGGCCGAGACCGTTGGTTTGAAGCCCGGTCGCTCCGTCATCGGATGGCAGAGATAGGAGCCGCAGCGACGGAGGCTCTAGAATTGATACATCCGCCTCGAAATCGACGGACTCCTCCGCCTCCGCCTCTTGCGGCGTTGAGCCGTTCCTCATCGTGGACTTCCGGTTCAGCCGATCGGCACCTCAAGAGCCTCACACGGGCAGGCGAGACGTTGTCGCAGAACGCGACCACCCGCTTGCCCAAGTGAAGGCGACCGATGAGTCCCGGGTTCGACATGGCGATCTCTCGCAATCGGTTCGAAATTCGGGAAAATAAACCTCGACAAAAGAGAAACATAAACAAGTTAGACAAAACAAAACGACCTCATGGAAACGATCGTCAAGAAAGGAAGCACCACTTAAGCTCATACCGGAACTTTCAAGTGACGGGGTAGCAAAACAATCGAGCTCCCAACCGATGAGCTTGGTACCAAGAGAACGAACGCCGATAAAGGAATCGTGCAAAGCGCGGATCCGCTCCCAAACGATCAAGAAATCGAATGGAAGGTCGACGATCACTGAACAAGAGGTCCCGCAAAAAGAAAACGAAATTAGATCACCAAGACAAGCTCAAACGAGGGAGAGTTAAAATCCTTACTCGGATTCCTCTCCCGGAAAGTGGTGGGGATTTCCAACTCCTCATTCGGCCTGTCGCTCGATGCCGATCGCCATGCCCCGCCGACCCAAAACCATTTAGCCAGTCGCCCGGTCTTACTCGGCACACCAAGGACCACTCTCCCGAGTCGGCCTTGAATATGATGACCGCCGATTGACCCTTCTGCACGGCCAACTTAAACAAATAATTCATCTCCAACGCTGAAAGGAGGCGGAACAACCGATGACCGCCAAACAGGGTCAACGTGCAGATGATCTGCAGCCAGGCATTCGGCGTCAGTTGAAGAGGCGCCAAATTCCAGGCGATCAGCAAGTAGGAGACGGCGAATGGCAATGGGAATCGCAGACCCGCCTCCATAATCATCTCGTTGACGGCAACCATGTGCTCAGGCGGTTGGTCAGCACGTTCATTCTGCGAGGGCACGTGAAGGGAGACGTCAGAAGGAATGTGATATTTGGCCCTCCAACGGCTCAGGTCTTTCGTGGTCGCCAGATCTCGGATCTGTCCGAGAGTCCACGGAGACGGACGGCGCCCGAAAGACCGTCCGATTCACATGTTCGTAAGGGTGAGCGGCGTAGGCTTTGAAATCGACCCGGACAGTGGTCCGCAATCGCTTCCATCATCTCGAGCAAAAGCCATGTAGGCGGGCCGAATCTACTCTCTCGTTCCTGTGCCTCCTCACCAAATCATCCTCCTCCGCCGAGCCCCTGCTCCGCTCGCCGCCGCCGTCCCGCCACTTCCGGCTTCGTTGAAAAGCTCTTCAAGTTCCGCGGTGCAATCCCCGCCGAATAGCCGGCGGCCGTCTCCATATCCACTCCAACGGAACATCCTCCCGCTCAGCGACACGGCGGCGGAAGAGCTTCCGGTCTCGAATGCTTTTGATCCTCCCGACATATTAGAAAGTAAAAAGAGGGAGAAGGTTAATTTGTTCTTACCGAGAAAAAGTAGGAGATCGGCGCAAAGCTCCCGAAAATTCTGCAGAATTTCGGCTATGGATACCAAGGACGCGTAAAAATGAAAGAGGAGAAGCCCCGCCCTTTTTATAGACGGAGACGAGGGCCTATATGCAAATAGGAGAAACCCCAAGGGCTGGATCGCAACCGTCACGTGGGGACGCATTAAAAATGTCCTCGAATCCCGCAGACGCGCTTTTTGAGGGCACGCCACCGACAAGTCCGACAAACCGTCGACTTCCCCACCCGCGGCGACGCGTGTCCTTGCCACTCTAAAAGCCCGCCTTCTTTTCCCGCCGCTCCCGACGTAAAAGAGGGTCATCCATATTTGAATTCAGATCGGCTGATCGCTTAAACATTGACGATCGGTTATAAGCTACCACCTCACCCCGTGTTTTCAACATCGAGGCGAGTGGGGGCAATTGTTGTGCGGCGATTTATACGCCTCGATAGGCGATCGGCATCACGACCAAAGAAGCCTATCGTCGAAGACATACTCTCGACAAACTCCTAGAATTCGGCGCAATACGGCGATCGTCTTTGGCACCTAGCGATCGTCTTTCGATATTTGACGATCGTCTATAATGAGCGGACCAGACGATCATCTCATGACCACGTATGGGTCGGCATCCGTCAAAGTCATCAAAGACCGAATCTTGGACGGTGGCCCACATGCGGATCTTCGAGATACCGGCAGATAAAGACCTTTGTCCTCATCCCGTCACCTACCTCACCTACCGACAAAGCCGCCGAAAGGTACAAAGTGGGTCCTCCTCACATGCCGCCCAGACGCGCGTTGGCCTCTCATTAGCTCACACGGTTGACTCCAAAGCAGCAGCTCTCCCGACTTTAAGGGAATGCCCCATGTGACGGAACGATCGCCACCTTATTATAATATAAAAACGGCGGTCGCGGTGATCGCCTCGGTGATCCCAACTACCTTGTCCCCTATAAATAGGAACTCACCGCACAGCAAGCACGCATGCTTTGACTACAGATTCAGTGCAAATTACACACAAAAGAGAAAATCAAAGACTCTCTTAGTAACCGCTTACACATTCATAGTGATATTCATACATATCCATCTTATCTCCTAAGCAAGAACTCACAGATCTATCTATCTGGTTCTTCCGGCAATCTACGCGCTCTAAAGCCTAGATAACTAGAAATCTTTACACTCCTTGTATTAGTTTCTAACATTAATATTTGTACTCGACAGTATATTTATTAATAATATCTCGCGAGAGCATTCAAGCCCGAGATTAACAACCCCGGCAAATCTTGTGTTATCTAGTTTCCCACGGAAGTGTTCTCGCAATTGTTTGTTACTCGATCATTCCAGCAATATTACCTCCGGATAATATTTTGGGTAACAACACATTGTCAGACTATTGTTGTTCACTTCGGTGAGTCTTTTGATCCTTATTGGATATGTGTTTCTTTGAGTTTCGTTGTCATGTTGCATCGTGACATATCTGGAGTCATATCTGCGTTCCGATTGGATATTGTGTAGGATTTTTAGCCGGGCACATATATAGTCATGCGTGAATATTTTCCGTGAAAGGCTGTGCACACGAGACGTAGTTCGTTGAGGCTAATTAGGTACATTGTCCCACGTATATCCTGGATTCCGTATACGGGGTGGACATGTGCACTGACACATATTCGGATCGGGCGTACTATGATTTCCATCTTTGAGCCATATTGTTTGGTCATTCATCCTCCATTTATGGTTGGGTATGTTCGACGGTTTGTGACTGGTTGTTCATATGCCCGAGGGGTATGTTCGACAGTCAGAGTTATTTCTTTGAGATCCATTATTGTTGATCATTTGGAGTTTACCTTGTTGATGGTATTCTCAGTTATTATTGGTCTTTTGTTGATCATTTGGAGTTTACCTTGTTGATGGTATTCTCGATTATTGTTGATCCTTTGTTGATCGTGTCGGAGTTATCATGTTGATGGTATTCTCAGTTATCGTGATCCTTTATTGGTCGTATTGGAGTTATCATGTCGATGATATTCTCAGTTGATGTATTAGTTGATCATTGTTATTGATCGTATGAGCATTCAGACTGCACGTCGATGTTTTCGGGATTTGTATTCATTGTCATGTGGCAGTTGATCTACAGATATGTTGTGTATTATTGGTTTATTCATGTTGAGATTTGATTGTGTAATCCGACGGACAGGAGTTTGCACAGATTGGATTATTTCCACACTTATGAGTTATGATGATGTTTTGAGGATTATCGGTATTTTTTTGGAATTCAATACAGATAATTTTTGTTAAGTTCATTTCATCATTCGATAATGCGAAATGTGGATTATGGTAAGGATTGGATTGTAATGGATTGGTAAGGTTATGTCGGTCAGATTACATTGGTAGTATTCTTACAGTATTATTACATTGGTATGTAATTATTTATGATGATGTGATCGGTATCATTATTGAGTATTTTGGCTGACCTCGTCGTGGGCTTTATTTTTAGGTACTCGAAAATCGAGCTAGTAGCGGTCGTGAAGGGATGAGCTTCCCGATGTGATACTGGTGGTGGCATGTTTTGGAGTATCGAGTATTTCTTACAGTTATTCATTTCACGCAAATGTGTATTTTGAACTGCATTTATCCGCTGCGTGTGTATATTTCAAAATGGCTTTTTGGTATCTTTATCCGATGCGTGTGTATTTTAAAAGGGCTTTTTGGCATTTTGCGAACTTGAGTTATTTTCGTTAAACTCTTTTCCCAAATTATTTTATCGGTACGTTTAAGTTGTGGCTTAACGTATATTTTAAACTGTTGAGATTTGGCACTTCGCCTTGTATTTTCAAATGGTATTGTATGACGGTATTTCAAAATTATGCTTTTGAAAATATTTGAGTATTTAAAATATTACCGTCATCGGCCTTTTGGCGCTTTTGAATTGGTTTTGTAATCGGTTTTTAGCCTGGTGGGTTCCGGCCGGGACCCACGGCGCTGTAATATCCCGGACGGTTTTGGGGGTGTTACAGAAGATGGTATCGGAGCTTGGGTTTTGTGAAACCCAGGCGTGTGTGTTATGTGGCTCTAACGGTACGGTAGTAGCGTGATTTTTGAAAATGAGTTTTTCTGACTTTTGAGTCAAATCTATTTTTGGAGTTTCCAAAATTTTCGAGATTCTTTTCAAACTGCTATTTTTGATATTGTTGTGTGTTGGTTGGGTTGAGACTTCGTATGGGAGTCGTGTGCTAGTATCACGGGAGATCATCGGCTTCACGCACCTGTAAGTATATTGGTTTGGTTATTCGCTTGTGGCGACACTTGATTGTTTTGTGATGAGTTGTAATGTTTGGGATTGATCTGTTGTTGGTGACGGGTTGCAAGTTTCGAGGACGAAAGTTATTTTAAGGGGGGTAGTATGTAATACCCGAATTGTTTCGCGTTATTTTATCTGAGATATACTGTATAGTTTGGTATCTATACAGTATGGATAAAATAAATTGAGAACTGAGACAGTTATACTGGTGTGGTTACCGTTTTGGATTGACAGTTATATTGAGGATTTGCTGTATCAGGTTGAACTGATTTGGATATCAAGTATACCGTATGAGAATATTTTTGGATTCAGTATGTGTATACAGTATGCCGTATGTTTGTATTTTGTACGTCGAGACGCTACCAGAACAAACTGGATTTTTGGCTAAGTATAAAAGCATTACGTACGTTAAGCCTTGGAGCTTACGTACGTAAAATGTGTTAGCTTACGTACGTTATATAGCGTACATAACGTACGTAACAAGAGGAATCGGATAGTGGGGCCCGTGGTCGGCAGCTTTCGGCGCAGATGTGGACAGGTGAGTCAACGGATGGAGTTACGTACGTTATACAGGGTGTATTACGTACGTAATACGAGTATAATACTGTAGCAAGTCAACGTACGTATTACGTATGCAACGGATTAAGTGTTACGTACGTTACGGGGCGGCTGGCCGAGTCGTGGCCGAGATGACCTGGATGGCCAAGCATGGCCGGACGTGACTCGTTGGGATGGCCGAGCATGGTCGGCAGTGATTCGCATGGATGGCCGATCACGGTCGGCAGTGACTCGCAGGGATGGCTAGGACTGGCCGATTACGTACGTAAGGCAGTGGCCGGTTACGGCCGTAAGGGCCGATGACGTAAGCCACCGCCGTTACGTACGTAAGTGTTCCGGCCGTAATCGGGGCAAAGGAGTGTGCCATGGCCGGTTACGTACGTAAGGCAGTGGCCGGTTACGTACGTAATGGCCCGGCAGGTCTCGGCCTATATAAGGCCTGGACCGGGTCACTTCGACATTTTCACTTTTTTCTTCGTTTTTTCGCGATTCCTTCGGCAAGAATTGATGGATTTGAGTATGAGCAACTTATAACAACATGTTTTGGAAGTTGGAATCATGGATTAACATCATCTTCCACCCAGATCGAAGGTAAGAACACCTAAACACTTGGTTTTGGATATTTTGAAGTTTCTTGATGTCTTGGCCGATTTGATTCGTTTTAACTCAGATTATTGATGGAATCTTGTTGTATTCTTGAGATTATTCGTTGTTCTTGAAGTTTTCTGGATCGAAATCGAGTATTCCTTTGAATAATCTATTGAATTGGACTATGCCTTCAAAGTGTTCGATGAAATGTCTCAATGAGTAGAACTTGGAAAATTCTACACGTTTTCGTATGAATGGTGATGGAAATGATATTGTTGTGATGATTCTTGGTAATTATGGGAATTTTGTTAAAGGAAGATAATGAATTGGTGATCAAATGATTCGATTATGTTGTTATGATTATGGAATCGTAGTATTCTCGATGTTCTTGGTGGTTTGTTGCGATTCAAGATGTTATGAGAAGTATATGTTGAAGGACATGATTATATACACCTTGAATTATGATTAAGGGTTGTTTAGATGTTAGAAAACATCGGGTTATGTTGTTTTATGGATTATGAACGTGAATTTGGATAATTCGTGTTCTTAAAGAACTCTTGAGTTACATGTTATGATTTTGGAAGGATTTCGGATAATTTGGAATGTGATTATTCACGATAATAATCGGTAAATTGTTTTCTACGAATTTACAAGTATGAACAAGAAGGAGTTTTGTCTTCGTATTTGGAGTTGAAGTTGGAATCGAATATGTTATAAAATCCTTAATGTCGAGATGAATTGATCATTGATTTGATGAATACGTTTTAAAGTGTTGGTGTTTTGGATATGAATATGGAATATTCACATTTAGAACTAACTTATGTATTTGGTACAATATTCGTATAGGAATACGAATATGATTTCGAGTTTGATGAGAATTATTATCCATGTTTGAATTTGGAAAGTCATACTTATTGAATAAGTGTTCAATTCGGATAATGGAATTATTTGAAACCCTTGGAATATGGTTATCTATGATGTTAAATTAATCGGATTGTCCGGATTGATGATGATAATCGGTAATTGGATTTTATTATGATTATACAAGGAGGAAACTTGTAATTGTATTTAAGATTGAATTTGGAATCGGTAATGTTAGACCCTTGTTGGTTTAAATTGATTATTGATATGATCTTCGGATTATGGAATCGTATTGTGGTTTTGAATTCGTGATCGATTGATTTGGTTGTTCGGATTTGTATTTAATCGGGATATCATTGAACCGTTGAGTTTGTTGGTTGAGTATGTCGGTTATTGATTTTTATCGATTGTGTGTTAATCAGTTATTGCAATAGGTTGATATGTTTTGATTGTGGATTATGACCGTTGTGTTGCGGTTGAGGTCGAAGAGTTCGTAGATTGCTTTTGGTCGGGGCTGAGGGGCTCGTAGGCAAAGGCAATGGATTTTGGTAACGGCTTCGTGGTATCGGTATCGAGGCAAGTTTATACTTGTTCAGTTTATAATATTTGATGAATGGTTTCGTTTTCATTTCATTTATAATTCATATAGCAATGTCGTTAGAAAGGACTATTGTTGGCATTAATGGTTATGTTGATCGTCTCATTGGGGGATGTTGATGGATATGGTCCTCGGCTTTGAGGTAATCTAAGTATTTGTTCAATCATGTCGATAATTAGTATGTTGAATTGTTGTATATGTTGAGGTTTCGTGTAGTGAGTTTCGTATCGGTTATTCGTTGAGGGATGTTGATCCCAGGACTATTGTATTGAGATCGTAGACGTTTTGGTCATTCATTTGGGGATGATGATCCCAGGATTGATGTTTTGGATATTGATTAGTCGTGTCGACTTTTCATTGTCAGACTATTGTTGTTCACTTCGGTGAGTCTTTTGATCCTTATTGGATATGTGTTTCTTTGAGTTTCGTTGTCATGTTGCATCGTGACATATCTGGAGTCATATCTGCGTCCGATTGATATTGTGTAGATTTTTAGCCGCACATATATAGTCATGCGTGAATATTTTCCGTGAAAGGTCGTGCACACGAGACGTAGTTCGTTGAGGCTAATTAGGTACATTGTCCCACGTATATCCCGGATTCCGTATACGGGGGTGACATGTGCACCGACACATATTCGGATCGGGCGTACTATGATTTCCATCTTTGAGCCATATTGTTTGGTCGCTCATCCTCCATTTATGGTTGGGTATGTTCGACGGTTTGGATCGGTTGTTCATACGCCCGAGGGGTATGTTCGATACCGAGTTATTTCTTTGAGATCCATTATTGTTGATCATTTGGAGTTTACCTTGTTGATGGTATTCTCGTTATTATTGGTCTTTTGTTGATCATTTGGAGTTTACCTTGTTGATGGTATTCTCGATTATTGTTGATCCTTTGTTGATCGTGTCGGAGTTATCATGTTGATGGTATTCTCAGTTATCGTGATCCTTTATTGGTCGTATTGGAGTTATCATGTCGATGATATTCTCAGTTGATGTATTGGTTGATCATTGTTATTGATCGTATGAGCATTCAGACTGCACGTCGATGTTTTCGGGATTTGTATTCATTGTCATGTGGCAGTTGATCTACAGATATGTTGTGTATTATTGGTTTATTCATGTTGAGATTTGATTGTGTAATCCGACGGACAGGAGTTTGCACAGATTGGATTATTTCCACACTTATGAGTTATGATGATGTTTTGAGGATTATCGGTATTTTTTTGGAATTCAATACAGATAATTGTTGTTAAGTTCATTTCGTCATTCGAGGATGCGAAATGTGGATTATGGTAAGGATTGGATTGTTATGTATTGGTAAGGTTATGTCGGTAAGATTACATTGGTAGTATTCTTACAGTATTATTACATTGGTATGTAATTATTTATGATGATGTGATCGGTATCATTATTGAGTATTGTGGC
The DNA here is from genome assembly GCA_033398695.1 of Orobanche coerulescens. Classification (NCBI taxonomy): domain Eukaryota; kingdom Viridiplantae; phylum Streptophyta; class Magnoliopsida; order Lamiales; family Orobanchaceae; genus Orobanche; species Orobanche coerulescens. The sequence continues at coordinate 121,159,206 of CM065813.1, read as the reverse complement.
TGACCCCGTCGTGGGCTTTATTTTTAGGTACTCGGAAATCGAGCTAGTAGCGGTCGTGAAGGGATGAGCTTCCCGATGTGATACTGGTGGTGGCATGTTTTGGAGTATCGAGTATTTCTGTTCTGGTTATTCATTTCCGCTGCAAATGTGTATTTTGAACTGCATTTATCCGCTGCGTGTGTATATTTCAAAATGGCTTTTTGGTATCTTTATCCGCTGCGTGTGTATTTTAAAAGGGCTTTTTGGCATTTTGCGAACTTGAGTTATTTTCGTTAAACTCTTTTCCCAAATTATTTTATCGGTACGTTTAAGTTGTGGCTTAACGTATATTTTAAACTGTTGAGATTTGGCACTTCGCCTTGTATTTTCAAATGGTATTGTATGACGGTATTTCAAAATTATGCTTTTGAAAATATTTGAGTATTTAAAATATTACCGTCATCGGCCTTTTGGCGCTTTTGAATTGGTTTTGTAATCGGTTTTTAGCCTGGTGGGTTCCGGCGCGGGACCCACGGTGCTGTAATATCCCGGACGGTTTTGGGGGTGTTACAATACGTGCATGTGACAAGGAGCGGCTCATGTGCTTTAGGTGAGGAGACACAGCATCACAGATCCCACAAAACTCGACAATGCCCTAAACTTGTTGTGGTCTTGGCGGAGACTAATCGTTTTCAAATTGTGATTATTCCTATTTTGGCATTCTTGTTGTGTTGAGATTTTTGAAATGGTGTCATATGCTAGTATCACGGGAGATCTTCGTCTTCACTGACCTGTAAGTATGTTGTTCGGATTATTCGATAATTCTTGGTTATCTTGGTGATTTTGGATTTTCTGTTGAAATGTTTTTTGTGCGAGTGATTGCAAGTTTCGAGGACGAAACTTATTTTTAAGGGGGGTAGAGTGTAATACCCTGATTTTTCGGATATATTTTTCGTTTATATATTGGATATCGTGTACGGTTAATTATGCTCGAGGACGTTGTGAACGTTTGATAATGTTATTGAATTGAGTATATGTATTGATCTTGCCGTATGTTTGTATTTGGTATGTCGTGACATTGGACAGGAATTGCTGAAATTGGCTAAGTATAGGATACTTAGCGTACGCTAATGTTGAAGACTTACGTACACTAAATCACAAGAGTTACGTACGTTATGGTCGAGACATTACATACGTAACATGGGAATCAGACGATCGAGTCATGGTCGGCAGGTGGGACCCTGTGTCGGCAACTTTCGGTGGAGGATGTTGACAGGTGAGTTAACGTACATGTTATGTACGTTATACAGGACGTGTTATGTACGTAACACGACCATTGTACTGTAGCAAGTCAACTGGTATATTACGTACGTTATATGGTGCGGGTTACGTACGTAATGGACTTCACGGAATGAGACAGTGAGTTTGTTACGTACGCTATAGATTTTGGAGTACGTACGATAAAGTTGTTACGTATGTTAAGAAAGGACACTTACGTACGTAATGAGAGTGCAGTTTATATATTGAAGTGTTGCCTTTAATTTCTCTCACGATCCTTTAAGGTATTTCTCTCCAAAACTCGTCCCTCTTCACTTCTAAGAGTGTTCTAAACACTTCTAATATGATTGTGAGCTTAGAATCATGGAATTAGAGCTTTGTTATGGAACTATTGTTGATTCTTGAAGTGATTTCTTGTGTTATCCATAATCTATGAGGTATGTTGGATATTTCTCCTTTTCATTTTGGAACTTTGATGTTATAGTTGATGAATGATCCGTATGAAGATGATTATGATGTTGTTATTGCGATTCTTGAGGATATATGAGGTTTATGTTGAAGGAAGATGATGATATGCTTTGAATATGTTGATTATGATTATGGAATCATAGAGTTCTTGATGTTCTTGAGGCCATATGATGACTATGATGATTTAATAATTCGTTTAACCGATTTAAGATGGTATTCTAAATCATAGTGATGATAGTGGTTGATTTAGATGAGATGAATCTTGATATGAGGTTGAATTCGGGATTGAATATGTTATGATCATTGTTACCAAGTTGGTTCGATTATTGATATGATTATTATTTTAGGTTGATTAACCAATAGGTATAATCGTTTTGCCGCGGTGAAAGGCCGTAGATTCCGTCCAGTCGGGGCTGAAGAGCTCGTAGACGAGGGCGATGAGTTTGGTGTTGGTTTTGTCATGTTGGTATCCAGGCAAGTGTTTACTTGTTCGGTTGTAATGATTTGATGAGTAATTCCATTTACATTTCATAAGTATTTTATGTTGTATTGCATATTGATGAATGTTCGGTGATGTTCTATAAGGATTAGAATGCACAGTTGATGATTGTTGAGATACTTGGACAATCTTGGGAAGATTGTAGTATTCGGATATTGTTGATGTCATTTTGGATATTCTTGGTATGTGGTATGCATTCCGGAAGGAAGTCCGGATAGAGGTATGTTTTATGGAAATCGTACATAGAGGATTATGTACGAGAAAGTATTCAGTATTGAGGTATTATACGGTATTGTTGTGGTATTGAGATTTTTATGGTATTATCGTGATATTGGGATTTTGACGAGAATCGTTGGATTACCGGAAGTGGTAAGGTTGTCGTTATGGTTATTATTCTCATGATGCGTGGCATGTGAATATTTATGTTTATGTACTTGCGGTTATTTGTCGGGCATTATTGCTGACCCCGTTGTGGGACTTGTTTTTCAGGTATTGAGGACTTTGATGGTAGCGGTCGTGAGGTGAGGATTCCGGACGATACTGGCTATGGCATATTATTGGGGAATCATGTATTTTGTTTGTGTATATCATTATTGATGTATATGTATCTTGGACAGTGTTTTTATCCGCTATGTGAGTTCTTTCAAATGGCTTTCGGCTTTATGCCAACTGAGTTTGATTTCGAAAACCGATTCCCTTAACCGAGTTTTTGGCATTGATTGTCTTGACGGTAGTTGGTGTTTTCAAATGATTTTTTGAGTTTTGGAAAATACTACCTTCATCGGTCTTTTTGGGTGTTTTTGTAAATGGCTTTTAGCCTGGTGGGTTCCGGCGCGGGGCCCACAGTGTGTAATACTCCCGTAAGGTTTTTGGGGTGTTACAACTAGTGAGCTAACCGGCCGTAGCGTGCGCTGCCTCCCGGCCGTAGTGTGCGCTGCCTCCCGGCCGTAGCGTGCGCTGCCTCCCGGCCGTAGTGTGCGCTGCCTCCCGGCCGTAGCGTGTGCTACGCCGGTTCCTGCCGCACCCACCCGGCCAGTGCCTGCACCCGTCCGGCTAGTGCCTCCACTCATCCAGCCAGTGCCTGCACCCGTCCGACCAGTGCCCCCAGTCGTCCGGCCAGTGCCCGACCACCATGATTCGACGACTCGATTTTCCGAAATCGCACAGAACGAACACGACAAAACACTCGGGGACAACGTCATCGATCCGAAATGAAAACAACGGATAACAAATCATCACCTACGGTCATAAACGCTAAAATCAGTTGTCGAGAAAATAATACCGGGACTCGACAACCGAGAAATATCCGAAAAAAATCTAAAATAACCGGAACGAAAATCGTGGGTATTACAGGACCATTCTGAACCAGTGCATTGGTTTGATTCGCCTGAACCAATGCAGCTCTTCGCACCAGTCCACAAGGTGTTTGTTCAGCCAGAAAGTCACATTGATTCGGACAGGGTCCTTTATAAGCTATAAATAGCCCCCTGCAGATGATGGTTGCATTTACAGAATTAACCAAAGATAATTAACACACTCATTCTACCATATAATTCATATTCAAGTCCCGAGTATTCAGTAGTTCGCCTGAAATTCGATTCCTAGTACAATGTATCAAGTTCATAGAAAACCGTAGTATCTTGGGGACGTTTGCCGTTGATCCGTATGTACTGTGCGGGGCAATTTCATCTTACGTAGAGAGAGAGCCTAACTCTTGCCTCGATTTTGTATTGTTTCGTCATTTTCTACATCATACCAAACAATATATATATATATATATATATATATATATATATATATATATATATGATCAGGTAGGAAAGCTTTTTTTGTAGGAAATAGGAATGATTGTAAGCCATTGATCCTTGGAGATTAATGGCCCAGATTTCGTTCTGGTGTGCTAACACGGAAAACTAGGAATGCTAACGAATTTAGTTATTGGGGGTACCAATGTAATTTGACTAATTTCACTTATGGGAAGTTCCTACAATCATGGGAAGTTCCTATGTTCATGGGATTTCATATTTTAGGTTAATGTATATTTTTATAGGATTTTATTTTTTTTAGTCGTTCAAATATTTTATATTTTTTGTGTATTTATTTTATTTTTTAAAAACTAACTTTATTTTTTTTCTGTTGTGCTAATCATTTGTTTTGTGTGTGCTGCAAATTGGAAAACAGAGTGCAGTTCTGGTTATGTTCCAATTATGTAATTTTTTTTTGTTATGTTTTATTGTGTACAATGCAGTCAATTTTAATAAAATGTGTTGTGCTTTATTTTTTTGGAAGATAAATAATTTAAATTGGTATACTTTGAATTTAGGTAAATTAATGTTGTACAAGTTTCTGCTTATGTTGAGACACATGATAGGTATTATACATTCTGTGCAACGTTGATATGAATAGTGTGCTAGGTAATATATCTTGTGGTGCTTATCGTACTAGTTTATATAACGTGGTAAATTACTATTCAACAGATGTGTGCAACGTTGATATGAATAACGTGCGAGGTAATATAATTTGTGGTGCTTATCGTAACACGTGATAGATATTATACCATCTATATATATCTTGGAACATATATCTTAGTGTGCTAGGTAATATATTTTGTATCAAAATTGACTGTATTGTACAAAATAAAGCATAACAAAAAAAATCACATAATTGGAATATAACCAGAACCGCACTCTGTTTTCCAATTTGCAGCACACACAAAACAAATGGTTAGCACAACAGTTCCGATTTTTTACAAATACAAATCAAGTAGAAAAAAATAATGTTGATTTTAAAAAAATAGAAATAAATACACCAAAAATATAAAATATTTGAACGACTAAAAGATATGAAATCCCCATAAAAATATATATATTAACCTAAAATATGAAAAATCCCATGAATACAGGAACTTTCCATGATTGTAGGAACTTCCCATAAGTGAAATTAGTCAAATTACATTGATACATCCAATAATTAAATTCGTTAAGACTTAGGCTTTCCGCAAGATACCGTAATGAAATCAGCCATTAATCTCCAAGGATCAATGGCTTACAATCATTCCTATTTCTTACACTTATACCATTTCACTCCATAACCCACCCATATATATATATATATATTAATAAATATATCATCATAGGAAATTAATTACCAAATACATCATGACCGACCTTTGCACCTCTTCAGTGGCCGGACAACCTTCACACACTAAATTTGTTGGCCATCTCTGACTTTACGCTATTAATGTTGCATGACCGACCTTTGCACTTACATCTCTGCATGCATTGATCAATGTGCAGGATAATCCAGTTGTGCTTGTGATCACACACTTTCTTTCTGATTTGTAAAAACACATGCATGTCATTCTTGAACGATACATTTTATTGCATATGATTCTACAGTTGACCATAAGGACGACCACAAGACTCCTGGAAAAGCAAAGATAGATGAACTCGAGGAAAAGACAAATTACTACACTACCCAACAGCTAATACGTCCATTGCTTGTACTGCTCTTTCTAAACCTTGTATCATTGAACTAAACCACATGAAATTATTAACTATAATATAGATGTAGAGTTTAAAATATAAAAGAGGTGTTGAATAATTATATGATGAGAAATCAATCACGCAGTATTATTATAAGATAAATAAAATAAGTGAATAATAACGAATACTTAACCAATAAATATTAATTAATATATGGTAGTAACTACTAAAAATGGCAATTATGTAATTAATATATCTGATTTAGATTTCACTGGTATACCCGTGAAATCTAAATTATATATATATATATATAGGGATCTCTCTTTTTTAGTACCAAACCATAAAAGTAACAAGTTATATATCCCCATTCATAAAACTATAAGTTTTTGATACCAAAATGTGTTAAAAGACTTTATTACCCTTAAAGTCTACCAATAAGAGAAAAAAAAACTAAAAAGAAAAAGGAAGATTATTAAAACTAAACAACAATAAAAAAGGTCCCACAACTCAATATTCCAAAACTCTCCTCCTCTCTCGCAAAAAAGTCTCCGTCGTGAAACCCTTCGCCGTAAAATGTCGACCTCCGACTACCACAGAATCAAGACGCCGAAGTTCCGCTAGCGACACTCCATCTCAAGAGCAATTCGCCAATGAGCCGGTTAGTGTATTTTCATTCACACACGATCGTGCCACGACGGTTGTTCATCTTCCCACGATCGTCCGAAGAAGATGAGACCATCGTGACACGATGGTCTTCGTGGGCACGATCGCTACACACGACGGCCGTTGATCGTGTGCCGCCGTGCTAGAAGTGCAAAAGCTCGCCGCACACGATCGCAGTACACGATCGCTTCCGTCGTGGTGAACCGGCCGTGTGGCACACGATGGTCTTCACACGACGGGCATCGATCGTGTGCATGCGATCGTGCAAGGCGTAATTTTTTTTTCGTTCTCTTAAGCATTTTATCATATTCTTATGAGTTGTATGTCCATATTGCAGATGGTTGCGTATGGAAGAGACCTACATTGCGTTTTGTTACACGTCAAGTGAATCTTTACATACGGGAGGCGGTATTTAAAGAGATCATTGAGACATTAAGGAGTATGGGCCGCAATTCCACTCGTTGCCGATCGAGCTATCGAGAGCTTGACCGAGGGGGTCTGGGGCGCTTGATTAAAGTTAGGAGGAATGGGAGTTCAAATACGCCCTACATCACTTGATTGCTCGTCAATCGAGGGTGATCAAATCCTGGATGAGTCGTGGTTCCGTGCTCATGGGAGGACCATTCGTTTTACGGCCCGTGATTTCGCCTTGATCACGGGACTCCATTTTGGAAACTCTACCTTCCATCCCCAGGACGACCATCTCCTTCCGTACGACGGTATTTTCCACAGAATACTCCATGGCAAAAACATTAAGGTTAGTGTTCTGCGGAAGAGGTTCAATGCTCGAGATTTTGGTAGAGACATAAGAGATTATCTCAAGGTTGCCAATTTTCTTATATACTACTACTTTATCCTATGCCGTGACGACATGATGGTTGAGACATGGGCATGGGCATTAGTGGAGGATTTCGAGCAGTGGGATATGTTTCCTTGGGGTTCTTATGCCTTTGGGGTTTTATCTTACTACATAGGCAACGTTGCCATGAAGGAGGGACAAGAGCACAAGGACTATCACTTCTATGGTCCTGTTTGGGCTTTACAAATATGGTCGTATGAGATGATTCCTGCATTGGGAGCATTGTGTGGTAGAGATAAACCGCCCAAGTACCCAGGTGTTTGATGTGGACTACGAGGAAGATGTTTTGTGATTTCACTCATTTCTTCGACGATAAGGTACATAAATTTGTAAACGTATTTTCTCCTAACTTCACTCATCTCTTCAACATTATGTGATTGCCCATCTAATGGTATGCTTTAATGACTATTGTTGCAAAGACAAAGTACTTCCCTCTTTACCGCATCCGGAGGAGGATGAGGCTGAGTACTACTACCTGAGCTTTGAGAATGGCTCGCCTTATGACGTTAAATTCATTAAGCCTGTAAGAATAGCCGTGAGGAATAAGGAGGATGAGCCTGCGCCGATCCCGAGGAAGAAAGTTATGGATAGGTTGAAGAAGGCTGCCGGAAAATTGATTACATATGAGTCGGCACATAAAGTGTCGAAGCGACGCCGGCAGAGTACCCCACCAGTACATGGTGCAGAGACATCGGACCGGGAGAGGCAGCCAGAGAGGGTGTGTTGTGTCCATGGACTTCCTTGTCCGGACCACACCCAGGACACGAGCAGGGATGAGTACTTCGATCGCCGTTTGAAGGCGATCTTGTACGACGATTCTGAGTCCGGATTTATTGCTCGAGTTTCTCGCCGGGTGCTTTCTGGGATCGTGGATTTCTTCGGACCTATGCATAGGCGTTCTAGGAGCCCGGTACACTACTCAGCTGGGAGCCATGATAGGCCTCGTCATTTTGCATCTGATAGCAGCGCCCGGCGGAGGATTCCCGACCTCGACGTCACTCGGTCCTGGCGCAAAGACACGTCACCATTCTCATCACGCCTAGTCATCATTCGAGTCACCATTCTCGCCACACCGAGTCACCATTCTCGGATCCGCCTACCCACCATTCCGAGGTCCAAGACACACCATTCTCAGATTCATCATTCTGTTGAGCGGACTCAGCAGCCCCTTGATTACGAGCATCAGTATGAGCCATTTGAGGCGCCGTTTCAGCAGTATGGGACGATGTTCGACCGGTTTCAGGACGAGAATCATTACAGTTCGATTTTTCGCAGTGAGGGTGGTGGTCCTGAGCAGCAACCTCCTTTTCAGATCGAGCAGCCAGTTTTTGAGATCGAGCAGCCGACTGTACAGCTCTCTGATCGTTATAGTTGTGAGAGGGATGCTGAGGGTGACGAAGATGGTGAGAGTGCCGGAACGCAGCATTTGGGTGAGCGTAGTCTTCCACCGCGAGTGAGTCGACCATCTGCTGCTCTTCGAGAGCCTTTTGTGGTTGCGCCTCCCAGAGATAGCGAGGCTCTGAAGAAGTTGTACCTACAGTTTAGGAGGGAGCAGCCACGTGATGCTATTGTCCGGTGTTTGGAGACTGGGCATGCTCTCACCCAGGCGTTATTTGACCGGATAGAGTCTACCCGTGAAGACTTTGATGCCGAGGTGATAGACTGTTATGTGCTTGCGACTCGAGCGAGGCTTCGGAGGGGAGTCCGTAGTGTTAGTGTCGGTAGAGTTGGCACTGTACTTGCCAGCTCCCTATTTTACGTAAGTTCTATAACCTACTCACTTGTATATCATTGGTTTGATATCGATATTTTTTAATTTTGTGGTTTGGCTTTTTGTAGTTAGTTTTGGCCAACGAGTTTGCAAGACTCCATCTGGATGATCCACTTGGCATCAAGGTGACGGGGAAGCCGTTTTACAAGGAGTGGAAAATTCCTAAATGCATCGAGGACTACATGACAGGTCTTGATACACCACATGCGGTTCCATGGTTAAATTGCAACGAAGTAAGTTTGAAATTTATATTTATAAATAATTGACGATTTGTTGCCATTTGAAATTTATATGTATAAATGATTCGCTATGTTTGATGTGATGATCTTATATGATTACATATTGTGTTTGAACAGATCATTGCCATTTGTTGCCTCGACCAAAGCCACTGGGTGACTATCAAGATTGACATCATAGCATGGACCGTGGAGTTGTACGATTCCTTGTCACACCACCACGAAGATGGTCGTTACCGATTCAACCAACTGCAACCGATTATGCGTCTGATGCCTCGTGTGCTAGCTCAATCCGGGTATTGGATGAACAACCAATCGAAAACGAAGTATGACACGGAGATGAGTTTCAAAATTATGCCACGAGAGCTACAGTTCATACAAAACGACAATCACAGTTGTGGCCCCTTCGCGTGCATGTACTTGGATCGACTGCCTCTGCAAACCCCGGAGCAAGGCACCAAATCAAGGAACTTAATGAAAGATATATTAAGAAATATCGATATGGCCTAGCTGCTAAAATCTTTATGTTGTCTTTAGACATGTAGAATGGTTTATGTTATGTTGTACAATATTTATGTTGTATTTAGACAGTTTTGGATGAATGTGTCAGTGTTGTTAAATCTGAATGTGTTGGCTCTGTGTTACACACGATGGATGCACACGATCGTCGCCATCATGTGTTGCGATCGTGTGCAACCTTCCCACGGTCATGCGTCTGATGCCGCTGCAGCGCACGATGGTCGGCATGACCGTGTGCAAACGATCCGTGAGTACCATCGTGGAACGGCCGCACACGATCGTGTGTTCAATCGTGGCCACGACCGTGTACACGATCGTGTGCATATGAACTTTTGGTATTTTTGCAAATTTGAAGTATTGTGTTATCTAGAATGATGTTTTGTGATTCAAACATCGCATGTTCAAACATTAATTACAATATGGCTTCTTATACGAACTCCTATTTGTCATTTCGTTGTAATTCATTAGTATATGAGGTCATTCATCCAGATGATTGAACTTATCCGCATTTACTAATAGAACAATTGACGACACATGATATGCAATATATTATGGTAATTCAATCAATAACTTTTTATATAAGTGTATCATTAACAAATAATTGTTAATATATAAGTAACAACACCTAAATTGACGAGTAATTTGAGAAATTGGTGAAAATTCTTGACGTTCTTGTGCACACGATCGTGTGTTCAATCGTACACGACCGTGTACACGATCGTGTGCATATGAACTTTTGGTATTTTTGCAAATTTGAAGTATTGTGTTATCTAGAATGATGTTTTGTGATTCAAACATCGCTTGTTCAACCATTAATTACAATATGGCTTCTTATACGAACTCCTATTTGTCATTTCGTTGTAATTCATTAGTATATGAGGTCATTCATCCAGATGATTGAACTTATCCGTACGTACTAATAGAACAATTGGACGACACATGATATGCAATATATTATGGTAATTCAATCAATAACTTTTTATATAAGTGTATCATTAACAAATAATTGTTAATATATAAGTAACAACACCTAAATTGACGAGTAATTTGAGAAATTGGTGAAAATTCTTGACGTTCTTGTGCACACGATCGTGTGTTCAATCGTGGCCACGACCGTGTACACGATCGTGTGCATCTGACCTTTTGGTATTTTTGCAAATTTGAAGTATTGTGTTATCTAGAATGATGTTTTGTGATTCAAACATCGCTTGTTCAACCATTAATTACAATATGGCTTCTTATACGAACTCCTATTTGTCATTTCGTTGTAATTCATTAGTATATGAGGTCATTCATCCAGATGATTGAACTTATCCGTACGTACTAATAGAACAATTGGACGACACATGATATGCAATATATTATGGTAATTCAATCAATAACTTTTTATATAAGTGTATCATTAACAAATAATTGTTAATATATAAGTAACAACACCTAAATTGACGAGTAATTTGAGAAATTGGTGAAAATTCTTGACGTTCTTGTGCACACGATCGTGTGTTCAATCGTGGCCACGACCGTGTACACGATCGTGTGCATATGAACTTTTGGTATTTTTGCAAATTTGAAGTATTGTGTTATCTAGAATGATGTTTTGTGATTCAAACATCGCATGTTCAAACATTAATTACAATATGGCTTCTTATACGAACTCCTATTTGTCATTTCGTTGTAATTCATTAGTATATGAGGTCATTCATCCAGATGATTGAACTTATCCGTACGTACTAATAGAACAATTGGACGACACATGATATGCAATATATTATGGTAATTCAATCTATAACTTTTTATATAAGTGTATCATTAACAAATAATTGTTAATATATAAGTGTTAACACCTAAATTGACGAGTAATTTGAGAAATTGGTGAAAACTCTTGACGTTCTTGTGCACACGATCGTGTGTTCAATCGTGGCCACGACCGTGTACACGATCGTGTGCATACGTGGATACTGCGCCAATTTGACACTGGTTGCCAACGTGTCACACGATTGGAACACACGATCGCGGCGATCGTGTACACGGCCGTGTGCATACGTGGATACAGCGCCAATTTGACACTGGTTGCGAACGTGTCACACGATTGGAACACACGATCGCGCGATCGTGTACACGGTCCGTGTGCATACGTGGATACAACGCCAATTTGACACTGTGGCCAACGTGTCACACGATTGGAACACGCGATCGCGCGATCGTGTACACGATCGTGTTCACTTCAAAGGTCAAATTATTTTATTATAAAATCCCGTCGGTCCCCCTTTATTATAAGTCGATCCCCCTTTATTATAAAATCCTGTGTCCCCCTTTACTTTAAAATCCCATCGTGTCGGTCGGTCTCCACCCCTTTTCACTTCAAACCCTAATCAATTAACCTCGCTTAAAATTCATTAAAATCAAATACGCGAAATGAGCGCCGATTACGAGAAACCGATAAAGGATGAAGCAAAGCACAACAACAAAAAAGAAGGAGGAGGATACCTACTCCCAACCCACCATACGTAACTAGGCCGAGAGGAAGATACTCAATGCTCAGAGTAAGTTTTTAATTTTGTTGTATGTGTAGTGACTATCATTGCAAATTAATGTGTTCCATGAAACAGGGCCTATTTAAAAACACTGCGAGCACTCCACCATACTAGATGGTGATGATGATAATGATTTGGAGATTTCGAGAGTAAAAGCAAAAATTTATTTTGGAAGAGGAAGTTCATGAAGACGGTGATACAAGACTAAAGATACAAAGAAGCAGATTGGGGAAAAGGGATCCAATTGATTGTTTTTGTTATGTTATTATTAGATATTTTGTGTGATGGTGATTAAATTTTGTTTTGTAAAGTTATATGCTTTGGAATCGTAAACTATTGCTCTTTGAAGTGAGCTACTTTGTTATGGTTAATGTTTGGCTCCATAGTCACCTTTATTTGCTTTACATTCTTGAACACTTAAATTTCAATTCAAAGGTAAAGAAAATATACACAAAATTATGCATTTCAACTAATAATCGAATCTTGAATTAATACATGGTCCATCGAGGATCAAAATATCAACACATGATTGTTGCTAGTAAGTCACAAAATATAAAAATACATAAGCAATTTAAGTTTCACGGTATGGACATCCCCTTATGTCATGGTCATCATTACGGCAAATGCTACACCTCTTCTTCTCGGCGCCTTTGCCTCGGTTGTGCATCGATTTCTTGAGTTTCTTCATGTATATTCAAATACACACCCAGATGCGAATTAATGCTATGCAAGATTTTCTATTGTGGCAGTATCCTTTACACATAACGCACACCAGAGGCCGTACACCTGCGTGCAAATTTTCAATGGACCGTGCGCGACTCATCCTTGGTCGGCCGGCTTGTCGTACCTCTTCTGGAGGTACGCAAACGATGGATGAGATCTCCGGTGGGACATTCCACTCATCAGGATGTGGGATGGGACTAATATGCTCCTTATAAGTCTCTCTAAGGCCTTGTTGCTTGAAATAACGACTAACAAAATCATACACGGACAAACCATTACCGGCGCGCCTGTTACAATAAGCAATTATGTCAAGGATGTTGTATAGGATAATGTTTTTTTATTGATGAGGTGATAAATCCAGACCATCCCTGTTTTGCAAACGATGGGAAAACACGATCGCGTCGATCGTGTGTTACGATCACGGGGATCGTGGGGTCACGATCGTGTGTTACGATCACGGGGATCGTGGGGTCACGATCGTGTGTTACGATCATGGGGATCGTGGGGTTACGATCGTGTGTTACGATCACGGGGATCGTGTGTTACGATCGTGCCCATTGTGTTACGATCGTGCACATCGTGTGTCCCATCGTGGGTTACGATAAGGGCGATCGTGGTTACGATAAGGGCGATCGTGGTTACGATAAGGGCGATCGTGGTTACGATCGTGCCCATCGTGGGTTACGATCGTGCCCATCGTGGGTTACGATCGTGCCCATCGTGGGCTACGATCGTGCCCATCGTGGGTTACGATCGTGCCCATCGTGGTAACGATCGTGCCCATCGTGGGTAACGATCGTGCACACAAAGAAAGACATGTACCTTATAGCGGCAGCGGCATGACGACATGGAATCTGATCCAAATCAAACTCACGACAACAACATGTCCATGTTCGAAGGTCGACCTCATAAGAAACTTTGTTTTCTTCGACTTTATAAACAAATGGGGTGGTAGCTCGAACTTTAAGAGTCAGACTGGCTTGCACAGAGTTAGAAAGCTTTTCAAAAGTGTGCATTGTCAACTCATGGTCTCTTGACGTAGCTTCTCCCCGCTTCTCATCAAACCAATTCTCTAAAATTAGGCGAAATATCTCAAGTAACGAGCAAACAGTAAACGTCTAGCCCACAACATACGATTATTAAAGCATTCAACAAAGATTGGATGTCAAGAAGTTATAGCGTCGTCGGACACTTCGACCTAGCCCACCTCTCTCGCCCCAATTTCAGAAAGGCGCCCGTGCGCCCCATTAGGCTTTCGATATGTAGTTTCGAAAAGTAGTTTTCAAAACTTCTTCTCGATGCGTGTAGGCGTAGATTCTAAAGAGTCCTATAGCATGCGCACTAGGAGGTCGATTTTTGCAAGATGGTGATAGCAAAACCCGTGGAATGCATTCGTATAGACGGCTCGAACAAAGATTCGAATGCTCTTATGTTGGTCACTCACAATCAGTAAATCTTCCGTCGGATTGTAGCATCTGCGCAGGTTATACAGAAAATAAGTCCATGACTCGTCGTTCTCTATCGGACCGAGACCAACAGCAAGAGGAAAAACTTGCTCGTTCCCATCAAATGTGACGGCCGCAAATAGAGTTCCTTTATTCCTTCCCTTTAGGTGGGTCCCATCAACTATAATCACCGGTCGAAGGCACGTATCAAATGCCCTAATACTGTCCGAGTGCAACGAACATGTGGCGAAACACTCCCTCACGAGTCGTCTGCAAATCATAAATTGTCCCTGGATTACGCTGTTTTAACAAATACAGATAAGATGGGAGCCTCTGATACGACTCATCGAAGCCGCCATATGTATTCTCTATCGCTATATTCCTCGTCCGGAGAGCAAAACTATATAGCATGTCAATGCCATACTCCCTACACATCTCTGCAATCATCTCTTTTGGCCTCAAAGTGACCCCCTCACCGGTCAATCTTTTAGCAAAATAATGGGCGGCAACCTCGAGTGACCGATCGTGCGGCAAAGACGGTTCAAATCAGGTGGTAAATGTGATCCAATGTCAACTTAGTAATTCTCCAAATAGTTGCACCTCAATAGCACACAACCTAAACCGACAATTTCTTCGCCCACTCTGCACAAACACTATACGTTTATCGGCGAACGATCGGTGATACATCGTAGCATGTTTTCCAAATGATACATTCCTACGCTTATCCTCAACTCGTCTTCGAACGAAAGGTAGACCCCACCTCTAGCCGACGGTAACCGGGAGGCCGCCGACCCAACCCAAAGTCCCGGCACTACCGGGTCCGGAAATGGAATGATCCAGTTACGCATTGATTGTAGATGCTCATGCTCGCTCGCAGATTGATGGTCGGATGAGAAGTTCCGACGACTCATAATCCTATCCATTTGGGCCGGTTGGCGAACCCAAGCAAGAAATTCCGCAGATAGTGACTCAAGCAAGTCTTTACAACAATCTTCATCTTCGGATGTATGCACCTCTTCATCTTCCTCATCTTCCTCGTCTTCCTCATCTTCCTCGTATTGATACTCTTTGGAAGGCATGTCATAATTTATGTTGCCGGGCTCTACTCTCGAGCTGCTACATCCCATATTAACCTCGGGAGTGGAGGAGCTGTTGTTCTCAACATAGACCTCAGGATCCTCCTTGTATTCTACTAGTAATCGAAGTATCTTGGTATCGCCCCTTAATAGGACTTTTACTTTGTTTCCTTTGGCCATGTGTGTCAAGTACCATAATTTGTAATCGGACTCATTTGGACCACCCAAACCCTCTCTGATAACCCCCACGAGGTTTGCACGACTAACTTTGCTCGTGTCGATATAGACAAAAAAGGAGTCCCCGTCTACATATGTCGATCGCTCCCAATGACCACCGTGATGTATCAAAATACGCTGCCACGACATCTGATTACAAAAAGATGAATAACTATTCAGAAAAATGAGCGAACAATATTACGGTCTGCCTTGGACACGACCGATGCACACGGTCGTATACTACCGTGTGCAGTGATCGTGTGCAAGTTTCTGTCCATGAACACGATCGCTGCACACGATTTTATACGATCATGTTAAACGATCGTGTACACATTAGTGTTGCGCACGATGTTAAGGTCGTTGCACACGATCGTTGCACACGGTGGCTTCCCATCGTGTGCAGCGATCGTGTCCGTAAGAACAGATCTGGAATTTTTTTTTCATCGTTCAAATAATGATACATACCTTCTTTATGAACTCAGAAGCACGACAAATGAAGTCCTATTTCAACGTCAACTTTTATTTTCGAACAATCTTGTCATTTCTATAAGATTTTTTGAGAGACCCTTTGTCAAAAATAAAATGGCTGTGTTGTTTTGATGTATATGTTTGTAGTTAAATTTTGGTTCCTGGACATTAATATCGATCGGAGGAGGAAAGTAAAAAAGAAAAAAGAGAAGAAAAGTAGTTTAAAATAAATATATAAAAAAAAAGAGAGAAGTCAACTTTTAACACAAAAAGAGAGGACATTTTAGTCTTTTCAATCAAAATGGTACCAAAAATTTATAGTTTTATGAATGGAGATATAGAACTTATCAATTTTATGCTTTGGTATTAAAAAATTGATTCCCACATATATATATATATATATGATCATATGAGAATAGTTTTTATGTTGTGGATTGAGAATAAATCTGAATCGTTGATCTGTGTGTGATGTACGGTCCAGATTGACTTATGCATGCAATATATTCATTTCGTGCATCCAACTTGCAATACACAAAAGCTCTGCATTATATGCATCAAAATATCGATGCACTAGAATATTACATTCTATGCATACATCACTACTACAGATTTGCACTTACACAGCACTTTTTTTAGCACTTGCATAGCGCTTTTGAGCGCTATGTAAGCAGCCGCTATTGAAGTGCATATGCACTTAGAGAAACTACAGCATCAAAATTTCTTACAATCAACAAGGAGAAATAAACAGAAACGATCAAATCAATCCCAAATTAACAATATACACGATACATATAGGTTTAAAAGCAGTGGAAGGAAGAACAACAAGGCACAGGCAAAGGAGCCTAATAAAAACGACGGCATGTGCCATCTTACCCAGTGTTGCATATATATCAAATAAAAATATTTAAGATCTTCCTCCAGTGCAGGCATATCGGTGGTGTCCTTCAGCTGACCAACTGCGTATTCATCAATCGCATCCACCATATCCTTTCTTTTTTAGCTTCTCCAGGAATGGGGAATTCTCAACTGCATAAATAAACACAACAAATTACTCCAGTTTCAAATAAACAAGTTAACATTTAATAATAGAGTACCTGATCCTCCTTGTCAATACTACCAACACAATAGTCTCCTTGTTGATGTAATCACCAATCTTAAACTAATCAAGTATCAAAAATCTTTGACCTGAAAAATCCCCAAATCTTCGAAACTAGGGCTTGAATGAATTTGAGATTTGGGAATTAAATCGGAGATAAAGAAATTGAAGTATATGACGAGAGAAGCACGAGTATATGATTCGATTTAGAGACGGCGGAGTAGCCCTCCGGAAAACCAAAATCTGAGATTGAAACGAGAACGAAACGAAGTAAAATCTATATGGATCTAGATGTACAGAACAAGAGGAACAAGAATATGTATATCGATTTGTCAGAGAAAGTAAACGATTGGCCGGATTTTGAAAGTCGTCCTTAAGATTTTTTTGAGTT